>JAXFYN010001130.1:0-17500 GCA_036172215.1 Camellia granthamiana
CTTTGTGGGCGGCAACTTTGTTACTTGGAGGAGTAAGAAACAAAATTGGTGGCTAGATCGAGTGCAAAAACTGAGTTTAGAGCTATGGCACAAGATGTGTGTGAATTCTTGTGGATTAAACTGTTGTTGAGTGATCTGGGGATGGGCTAGACAAACTCTATGCGGTTATATTGTGATAATAAGGCTGCCATCAACATGACTCACAATTCTGTTCAACATGACAGGACAAAGTATGTTGAGATTGATTGCCAGTTCATAAAGGAGAAACTCACTAGCGGCATGATATGTACTCCTTTTGTGAAGTCAGGTGAACAACTTGAAGACATCCTCACCAAGAGAGTTGGGAGTAAACCATTTCATGACATTCTAGGCAAGCTGGGCATGCGAGATATTTTCGTACTAGCTTGAGGGGAAGTGTTAGAATATTTCCTTGTTTCCTTATTTAGATTAGATTGTGATTGATTGATTGTGATTTTTTAATCAGTTTATCAACCAATCAATATAAAAGGTGATTCCTTAATCAGTGCCTTAGGGCTTCCTTTTGTAACAGTTGATTGATTAATATAAAAGGCGATGATATCATAATCATCACTCAAGCTTTGTATTCTTTTAAATTACACAACCACCTCTCTAGCCAAGGGATCGAATGAGACACCCCTTGGAAGACGCGCCTCTTACGCTCCAACCAAATAAGCTACGTTAAGCAGTGGGAAGCAATCATCCAGGCTTTCTGGCGCCTCCTTCCAACCCTACCCGTAGCCCAACTTTGCAAAACTGCCAACACATAACCCGGCTTCAATTCCCCTGTAAGTGCTGTTATGAGCAGTGCCCCAAAAGTTTTTTTTCTTTTCCTTTTGGATAAGTGGAACATATATTATAGAAAGAGGGGATGCCTTCCATGTTCAAAAGGTTAGATCATTATAACATAAAGAAACAAAAGAGGCCTATACAATCAAATGATAAAAAGAATTACAGATTCTTACAGTTGAAGATATTCTACAAAATCAACAAAATGATAGAGCTTGGGAGAGACTTAGGTCCTCTTGTTTCACTCCCTCCAAAGAAACCACATCAATCACAGAGGAGTTAGCAGGCAGACCTTCCGTCTCTGCTTCCCTACTCTTTCATCGCCATCCAAACATAACTCTCACCACATCCGTATGAAAGACTCAATCCATTCCAAATAATGCCTACAAACCAACTCCCCCCCCCCCCCCCTCCCCCCCCCCCCCAAACCGACACACACAATTCACTAGACATCTTGTGATGAATGAGAAGGTGATCCACTACTTCCTCATTGCATCTACACATACAACACCAATTTACAAAGTCTACCATCATCTAATAAGATTATCAATCATGGCTTGCAGTTGATTGTAGGTATCCAGGGTTTACTTTGCAGGGGTAGGTCCAATGTTTCCTTGCCTTTTATAGTTTCCTCGTCATCAATAACAAAAGAAAAGATTATCAATCATGAGAATCTTCTCATGTGCTGCATTTCACACAAAGAAAGCAAATCTTGGATGGAGCACCCAACATACCAAATGCCTTTCCAAAGGAAATAAGGAAACAACTCTGGACTAAAGTAAAGAAAGGAAAGATGGCCTATTTTCTGATGTCATCGTTTTAACTATTAGTCAGACTAAAAGAGCCCTGCTTATTCCCTGCGAGCTCACCCAATTTAGTTGAGCTTATATTTTGGATGAAAGGAACACTCTATAGGTCAGTATATAAAGGTAAAGATCAGCCCTCTTGCTACCAATTGAGACCTAATCTCTACATCAATCTATCTTGTTTTTAAGATACTTTAAAATACAATCAACTCATGAAAATAAAATTAAAACAGTAAGAAGGGAAAACAAAGACCAAGATTAATCTGAAATTAACCTTAAATACCAACATCTCAATAAGCTGCTGTACCAGTCTCTGATTGCATAAATAACTAATGATTTATCCAAAGTTGCTAATTACAGGTTGGAACAAAAGCATAATCTCTGCCCTTTATTTAACTACAATATTTGGGCTATTAATCTGTCTAGCAAAATAGAAGTGATTGAAGCAGACACTCTACCTCTAATCAGTCATATGACTCACTTAAAAATCATAGGACCTGTTAAAATAGTACTCTGAGCAAATTACCCTTATCCAAAAGTCAAAGGACTGACTAACAAAGAAAAACATTAATGAGAAATGAAAATCAGAATCTGGCTTTCTTCTGATGTTATATTGCTAGCAAAAAGAACCCCTGCATACGCTGTGCATCACCTTAATAAAAGAAAAATCCCTTTTTGATTCCTGGACTCGTTCTCTCGTCTCCAAAAACACAATTTGCATTTTGGAAATGACTATGATTTGACAACCTGAGCATCATTCATTGATCAACCCTTTTCCCCAAATTAACAGGGTGACCTCTCGATTAACATTTAACCAACTGTTGGTTCATTGAATAGGCATTGAAGATTAAGTTTAAATTGAAAGAGCGAGGAGGCGTTGTACTTTAACCCTGATATTTGATGAGGTGGTGGTTGGAGCTTTGGATAGATAACCCCAAAAAGTGTGAATTATGTCTTTTCTTAGTGCGTATTTCAGTTTACATAAAACAAAATGCACTCTCTTTTTTGAAGTGTTCTGTTGATTATGTTGTCTTGGATAACTGTGCAGTCCAGGCTTCAAGCAAAGCAGGAAATTGGTGGAAACATGTTAAGATATTCAGGTTTGTTTTTTTATATGCTAATGCATAGCCTCATTTTCATTCTATTAAATAATAATCATTTACATTAGATAAAAGAAATGTTGAAGTGCTTTTCATTAGATTTTAGAATTTCTCCACATCCTTATTTTTCATTCAACTCTGATTGTTTGAAAGCCCTGGAAGATCAGTTCATACAAAAGAAGTTTTACTAAAAAGTGCATGGATGTATGTAGAGGAGTGTTGTTATAAGAATTTGTGCATTAATGGTGAACACGTAAATGGAATGGTAGAAATGATGCTTTTCAGATTTCTTTATTTCTTTTTCGAACAGAGCATTTATTCATAGATGAAGGATAATTGAACATATCCTGATGGTGGTAGTGCCACTCTTTAGTATTCTTTTGTTTGTCGAGTTATCTTCTATTCATTTTCTGATTTGCTCTTCTTGCAGTTCCATCTGCATGCTTTGCAGTGACATTAATAATGCTTATTTTAGTGTACTTTTTCTCGTGCAATCCGCATCTTCTAGTCTTTTTCTGTCCTTACCAATTTGATAAAAATGAGCTTATCCTTGCCCAGTGAAATACAGAACATCGACGAACCTTATCCTCGCAAATGGATTCTCCTACGTTGTTTTGGACTTTCTATATTCAGTTCTGTTTGTTCAAAAGAAAGTGAAGTAATATTATCTTATTGCTGTCAACATGGTAATTGAGTTCCTTACAATACAGGTACTTTCGATGCAATTATGAAGATGATCCGTTTTGAAGGGTTGTCCAGCTTTTACAAGGGGATGAGCACCAAGATAGTACAGAGTGTTTTTGCAGCCTCAGTACTTTTTATGGTTAAGGAAGAGCTTGTTAAGGCTTTTGTGGTGCTTGCAGATAAATGCCAGAAATTTCGATTGAATATTGTGAAATGATTCCTTTGGCTTGTATAAAAAATAAATGCACTGTTCTTCTGGTCTCTTCTTCATTCGCAATAAATGAATGTTGTTTTACGTCAGTTATGATAGTGCTTAATGCTCAACATGACTAAGAGAGAAGAATACTGAAGAGTTGCAAGTCCATTGATGAATATAATCTGAACCTTTAAAATCTTACAAACACTGTGTTTGGTTTGAGGATTTAGGAAGAGATTTGGAAAGTAAAAGAAAAAAGGTAGGTGAAATGTGAATAAAATATACTTATATTTTATCTAGTTTCACTCATCTTATCGATTTTCATTTCCAAATCTCTTCCCAAATTCCCAATTAAATACGGCATAAATGTATGTGATACATTGAGCATGGTAAATGCAGGTCTGATGGTAAACTATTGTTCAGATCTGACCTCTGATTGTGAGTTGATATATCATTGGACTCTTATCTTGACGACTGGTCATGATGGTAAGCTATTGTTCAGATCTGAGACATGACAATATGCTTTCCTTGCTTTTGGATTCTTACAGTACTTGTGGTCTAATTGCAGTGATAGGGACGGCCAAGTTATTGGATGAAGAATAACTCGAAGATTAGGAAAATTTAGTATTAATACAATTCAATTCCCTCTCTCTCTCTCTCTCTCTCTCTCTGTCTTCCCTTCGTTGTTCCCTTCTCTTGTGTGTGTACATGTAGACCATGTTTGTTTGGGTGGACATGAGCTTGGAATTGGACTAACAGTCCAATAAAATTATTAATCCGATATTTGGTTAAACAATTAAAGTACGGACTAATTATTTTAAACTTGACTATTAGTTAAGATAGGATACATAATCCAACAAATTTGTAGTCCGGACTATTAGTCATGGGAATGCTAATCCAGTCCGCCCAAACAAACATGGCCGTAGTGTTGTTGGATCCTCATTTTATAGCCACATAATGCTCAACTTGCAGTCATTATAAGCCGTCGGATATATTTTTTTCATTGGATGGATGATCCTTTGTTATAAGTTATTTATTGAACATCGATTGGATTGTACTTTTCATGCCTAATCACTGTGATCCACATCATTGTGCTTTGTTGACCAATCTAGTTTTGGTCTTGACATTATAGTTTTCCCGTTTCTTGGGTTTTGTCTATACTTATATAAGTCAAATTCTTGTTCTCTACACGAGATTATTATTTTTTATTTTATTTATGTAATCACTAATAGAAAAATGAGTTTGTGAGCTCAAATTTTTTTTTTGACCATTTGATTAGAAGTCGGGAATTTTTTTCTCTTCCCCAATTTTTTTGACCATTTTTTTTTCTCATATAAGTCAATTTTTTTTTTTACTACAATAATATATGAAACAAAAAATTAATCACAAATATCTTTTAAACCTGTGTTGTTGTAGTTTTATTTATAATTTACTCAGTATGATTTGGAATTTGAAAAAAGAATTTTACTGAGTTTTAAATCCACAATTTTTTTTGATTTTAGTTAAATTTTCTAACATTGTAATGGATGTCTTATTTATTATTTTGTAGATCCATAATTTTACAAATTTTTTATTGAACACAACAAAATATACAAATGTATTGAAATTATCTTCTTTTTTTTTCTCCATATTTTTCCTGTATTCAATGAATTTCAAAAAAATTAATAACATTTTTATACTTTTTAGATGTACTATATATATATATATATTTTTTTTTTCAATTAACTAAAAAAAAATTGAAATTTAGGAGATTTTTTTTAAGGTCTCTAATAATAATAATTTAGAGGATAAAGGACACTAAAAAAAATAGTGATGCATCAGGTCCCTGAACAACATGGCGCGCGTTTTTAATTATTTTGTGGACCAAAATACCCTTTCCAAAATCAACACAGAAACGAAACTCATTCCGACGTCTGAGTTCCATTCCAAGCATCCAGCATCTTCACGAACAAGAGAACAGCAGAATTAGGGTTTCAATATCATCTTCACCATCGACATTAGAGTTTCGTTATCTTCTGCAAAAATCATTCCCATTCCTTCCTCACAAATTTCTCTGATCCCGTTTTTATTGTCTATCGTCATCTCAGTTCATCTTTGTCACGTCGCATCTTCATCTCAAGCCATATCAGCTCGTCATTCAAGTTTCATCCTAACTCTGGTAAGTTTTTCTACAATACAATTAGATTTTCTCTGGAAACACAGTTAATTGCACTTTATATTAACCTTCCATAAATTAGGGTGTCAATTTCATAATAAAAAGCTACCTGAATTTGAAAAAAGTTATTTCTGTGTGTTTTGAACTTATTCTTAAACATGTTTGTGTGATTTTATCTGTAAATTTCTCTGGTATTTGAATTTCTCTGGTTGTGCTTGATGTATGTTTCTTCTTTCAATTTTCTCTAGCATGTTTATTTTGAAAAAAGTAATTTTCTGTGTTTTCATCTTATTCTTGAATATGTTTCTGTGATTTTGTCTATAAATTTTTCTGCTCTGTAAATTTCTCTGTAATATGTATTTTGAATTGGAATGTCTATCTTTCTCTGGAATGTCTATTACTCTCTTGTCTCTATCTAAGTTTCTCACTTTCCTCCCTTGTGTGTCTCTATCATGTTTAATTTTCTCTGGCATTTTAATATTATGGACTGGAATGAATATTTCTTCTTCGAATTTTCTCTGACATGTGTATTTTGAAAAAAAGTTATTTCTCTGTGTTTTGATCTTATTCTTGAACATATTTCTATGATTTTGTCTATGAATTTCTCTGCTTTGTAAATTTCTCTAGAATATGTATTTTTCTCTGGAATGTCTATTACTCTCTTGCCTCTGTCTAAGTTTCTTTGGTATTTATAATTTTCTCTGACCACATCACATCACTTTCCTCCCTTGTGTGTCTCTATCATGGTTAATTTTCTCTGATTGTGTATGTAAATTTATCTGGCATTTTAATATTATGAATTGAAATTTTCTCTGGAATGGAAATTTCTTCAAGAATGTGTAATTTTCTCCGGAATGTGTATTTTTCTCTGGTATGTTTATTTTGTTCAATTCTTGGTTTCAATGTGGTGTAATTTTCAGTGGCATGTTTACATTACTTCGTTTATTTTATCTTGCTAATTGTGGAATGGAAATTTTCTTTGGCTTGCCATGTTTACTTTTCTCTGTCATTCATTTTCTCTGATATGTTTACTTCTATATGTAATTTTAACAATTATTGAAAATTTCTTTCCCATGTTTATGATACTTTGTTGATTTTCTCTAACATTTAATTTTTAATGTCCAATTTTTTCTGGCATGTCCAATTTTCTGTAATTTTCCCTTATCTGTAATTTTCTCTGACATCTCCAATTTTCTCTTATCTGTAATTTTCTCTGACATGTCCAATTTTCTCTAGCATGTTCAATTTTCTCCGGGATTTAATGTTGACATCTTTATGTTTTAATCATTGTCTAGAAATGACAAAACGTAAAAGTAGCAAAACACCGAAAACACCAAGCAAGAAACAAAAACTCTCTCAGTCTTCTTATGAGCTAAGATTAAAAATCAGCAGCAAAACACTGGAAACACCAAGCAAGAAAGAACAACTCTCTCAGTCTTCTTATGATCTAAGATCAAAAACCAGCAGCAAAACATCACAAACTCTTGGCCAAAACACGCAAGTCCAAGGTGATGAAGCAACTAGCATCCAGATGAGTACCCCAACTTCAAAAGACTCAAGCTCAAGGGGGAAAAAGCCTATTAAACTCCAAAGAAAGAGAGCTCACTACAGCATTCAATACCAATCCAACCTCTCATATGTTGTCTCCTTTTTTCAATCACTTAAATTCAATTCATTTTTGTTCAAATTAAATGCTCATGCATTTGTGCTTTGGTTTGCAGTCTTTCTTTTACGGTTGTTAAATTTTTTGCCCACCAATTGTTTGATTCTATGCTCAAGTGAGAAATTGATCAGAAACAATTGGGACATGGTCACCAAGTGTTTGAATCTGCTTTCACAATTGCAGAGAATTTTTTACTTGCATACGAACATATGGTACATTTCTATACATAAACATACATGTGAATATACATGTGTGTGAAGCTCCTATAGAAAGAAAGGAACAGTTTAAAGTTTCTTCTAAAAAGACTAATGACAAAGTTCTCTTATTTTTTTCCCCAAATGATAACCATTCTTCTGTCACTGTCTATATCAAAGTGACAACATATCTAATACAAATCTTTGTAAAGCATTGCATACACCCACTCACACAGAACTCAACTGAGACCCAAATGGTTCTGTTGGTCTCTGCATTTGCAAACACATGTTTTTATCTTGAGTCCCAAACAAAAGAAAGTTCTATATGAAATTACGCCGAATAGCATAACAAAGGCAAACCAACTGCAAATAGGTCTTGTATTGTGGTTGGTTGATGGACTTTTCAAAAGTATCCCAAGAAGTAAAAATAAAACACAAAGTGTTTTCCATTGTCATCAGGTTCATCTACTGTGTTAAGAATGTCAAATTGCTGCACGTAGTGAAAACACCTCACATGACTGAAAAGGGCTGTCTTCTGAAGAAAATTTAATGGAAATAAAAAAATAAGAGCTTTAAGGCACAATATGGGACAAAACAAACAAGTTGAAGAAGCCATGAAAACAACTTATCCAAAAATACATTAGAGGAGCTGATTCAACTGAAAATAACCAAACCAAATAGAGAAGAATATTGGCTATATAAATCTACTTTTAGAATTACCAAACCAAATAGCGAATAATTTAACTACTTTTAAACCTACTTAACCCCTCAGTGGCTCTCAATTCAAAAATGTGATCACAAAAGAGAGATTTTCAACATCAGCAAGAATTTCATTGCATTGCTTTTCTTTACAAACAGAGAAGGCATTTGATTGTACCTCCCATATAAATAATATTTGTTTCATGAGTTTACAAAATAATTTTGTCAACCTAGTTTATGTAGCACTTTCACAAATGCTGGAATTCCAGTTTTAGGTTCCCAAATTCTTCTATTTTTTCTCTAATATTTAAATGATTTACTGAATGCCATTGCGGACTCCTATGTTCTGTTATTATGTCATTGGGCAGTTTTTTTGAATCACTTTGTTTAGTTTCAGTGTTCTTGGTTGGATAAGTTATTGTAATTTCAAATTTAAATATGAAAATTGAAGTTTCCCATTCAAGTTTCTGTCTTCTTTTTCCTTCCTTTTTTTCAATTACTATTTCTTGTTTTCTTGCTGATCATTAATTTGAAAATTGAAGACTGGATCACATTGATTTGGACACCTTACATCTTGAAGCTTTGGGGATATTCTGTTGTATAAATTGTGAAATTAAATAAATAGATTTATGAAGAAATCAAATTATATTGTAAAACCCAAGTTGTGTGTAGGATTATTTTATTGGATAGATTAGTAATTAAATTAATTTATATGAGTAATTTATTAATATCAAAGAATTAGTTATGAGATGGCATTATATTTCCTATTACTTAGATGGGTAATTTTGTAACTTTGAGAAATTAGGTTAATAAGCCCACCTATATATTGTGGCTTTAAGTCTTGGGAAACAAACAAAACAAAGGTTAGGAATTGCTCCATAGGCGGCTAGGGTTTGAGAAGGTAAAAGAAAAAAAGAAAAGAAAAAGAGAAGAGAGGTTCAAGTGAGGCTACAATAGGGATTGGAGGCAGCACGTTGGTGATTTTGGGACACCCATTGGTTAAGGTAAAATCTATCTTTACTGTTAATTATTAAGTTTATGTTGAGGAATTTAACAATCAATGCATTAAGGGGATTTGGAAGATCTATAGGTGCCTACTTAGGTTTTGAGAATTGGGTGCAATGTGTAAGTGTAACTTTGGGTGGGTAATAGAAACAATGGAGTTTGTATCATGGGTAAGGGTGTGTTTGGCTATAAAGTTGGGTTGAATAGTTTGATCTCTTGGATATTAAAGCAATACATTAATCTAATATGGTGGGGCTTTTGTGGGTATATGTAACATGTAAAAAAATATTAATTTATTTGAGGTTTTATTTATTAGGTTTGTGAGATTGAAGTGGTGAAGCTGGGTGTTTGGAGTTGGTGTTGGAGTGTTATTTTAGCTGTTTGAGGTAAGTAACCCTCTATCACTGTTGGTTCATTTTTATTCCTATCGAATCGTTTAAAATCATAAATATATATTTATAGCCTTCGTGTTCTCTTAAAATAAAACATGGGTCAAGTATAAAACAACATCGATTATTATTATGAAAGTTATTTGAATATTTTGTAAAACTATTCTGAAAATTGTACCAAATGTTTATTCCGAAAATATCGAATATTTTATTTGAAAGTTGTGTATTGTTTGAATTTTGAACATCACTCTAGTCTGACTATGATTTGGACCCTAGCCAATGGGGGTTATTTATTGGCACAGAAACTAGTTTCTTTTGGGGCTTTACCACCGGCCTATGTGTGGTTCTGGGCCTTGTCACGGGCTAAGTGACCGTAGTCATTAAGACTTGGGTTTTGTGAATCGAATAATTGAACTATCTGAATATCGAACCATCGATTTGAACAACGAATTACTTTGAATTATCACATTGGCTTTTCATTTAAAACGTATTGTACATTGTTTATTTTTAGCTATGAAACCATCTTACAAATAATTGTTCATTTATTGAACTGTAGAAAAATTATATTTATTGGTCATCGATTTATTTATTTATTTTTGTATACTTGATCCAGCTAGCAGTGATGGTTGGTTATTTACTGGGCTGTCTGGCTTACCCTTATTTTATTTTTCAGATTCTGAGGAGTAGAGCTGCGCGGGTTTTTTACTTGTGGGAGTGCCGAGAGTAGGACTATGATTTAAGTATTTGGATCATTATTATTATTATTATTTTATTAGTGGACTTGGTGGACAATTTCATATGATAAGAATTGTCTATTTGTATGGTTTTTAGCATTATGATATTAAAGGATTTAATTTGAGCATTTTATATTGTTGGTTATGTGTTGGACTCTTAGTCTTGCATGCTCACCTAAATGAGTGTGCGGCGTTGTCACGGAGCTTGGGGCGTGACAATTTTATGGTATCAGAGCTAAGTTGTAATTTTAAAAGTTGGTATAGAATAGTAGTGAGATTGGGTAGATGTAGGATTGGGAACGCTTATAATTTGGTAAAATGTTAATTTTATTTACGTGCTGTAGGGACTTGAGAATAGAATAAGATGAGGTTTTATTATTGATGCATATAGGTTGCAATGGAACATGAGGAGACATTGGCAAATATGGCTAGGAATACACGCCAGGGTCAAACGAATCGACGAACTGATAATAACAATCGGTGAGGGAATGTGACTAATATTGGTAGTGGTTCTCAAGCAGTCGGAGGAAATCAGGGGCAAGAGTTGAAGGAACAATTATAAAAGTTACTAGATAAAGGCTTTATTAGGCCTAGTGTTTCTCCTTGGGGTGTGCCCGTTTTATTTGTGAAAAAGAAGGATGGTAGTTTTTGCCTTTACATTGATTATAGAGGGTTGAACAAGGTAACAATTCGAAATAAATATCATTTGCCTAGGATAAATGACTCATTTGATCAATTGCAAGGAGCACAAGTCTTTTCTAAGATTGACCTTCGTTCTAGATATCATCAGTTGAAGGTTAAAGCGAAAGATATACCTAAGACAGCCTTCCGAACTAGATATGGGCATTATGAATTTTTAGTGATGTCGTTTGGGTGACCAATACGCCTGCAGCTTTTATGGATTATTTAAACCCTTTCTTAGATCAGTTTGTGGTAATTTTTATTTATGACATTCTTGTGTACTCAAAGAGTAAATAGCAGCACGAAGAACATCTGAGAATAGTGTTGCAGTTATTAAGGGAGAAGAAATTATTTGCTAAATTAAAGAAGTGTGAATTTTGGCTGGAGAGTGTATCATTTTTGAGTCATGTGATATCTAAAGACGGGGTGTCTGTTGACCCCAAGAAAGTGAGGCGGTGGTAGAGTGGAATAGGCCTACTAGTGTCACTGAAATTCGTAGTTTCTTGGGTTTAACAGGATATTATAGAAGGTTTGTTGAGGGTTTTTCCCGAATTTCTATGTCTTTGACTCGTTTAACACAAAAAGGGGTTAAATTTGAATGGTCTGATGATTGTGAGAAGAGTTTCCAGGATCTAAAGAGTCAATTAGTGTGTGCTCCAGTACTTATAGTTCCGTCCGGAGATAAAGGTTTTACCATCTATAGTGATGCATCGAAGATGGGCTTGGGTTGTGTCCTGATGTAGAACGATAAAGTAGTGGCATATGGGTCTAGGCAGTTCAAGCCATATGAGCAGATTATCCTACGCATGATTTGGAGTTGGCTACAGTGGTGTTTGCATTGAAAATCTAGAGGCACTAACTGTATGGGGTGAAATGTGAGATATTAATTGATCATAAAGGTCTGAAGTATATTTTCACTCAAAAAAGAATTGAATATGAGGCAAAGGCGATGGTTGGAGCTATTAAAGGACTATGATTTGACTATCAATTATCATCCAAGAAAAGCCAATGCAGTGGCTGATGCCTTGAGTAAAAAGACCCTGAGTAATTTGACTACCTTGATCACTGACCAAAAGAATATCTTGGAGGACTTGCAAAGGTTGAATATCAAGATTAGATGGCATAACCATGGAGTGCAGTTGGCAAACCTTAGAGTTCGACCCACATTGATTGATAGAATTAAAGATGCTCAGGGAAAAGATCCTCAGTTGCAAAAACTTAAGGCTGAAATGGAAATAGGGCTATAGATGGAATTTTGTATGCATAAAGATGGAACCTTGAGATTTGGAGAGAGTTTGTGTGTGCCTAATGATTTAGAGCTCAAGAAAGAAATCCTAAGAGAAGCTCACAGCTCAAGATATACGGTACACCCAGGAAGCACTAAAATGTATAAAGACTTGAAGAGGAACTTTTGGTGGAATAATATGAAGAGGGAAATTGCTTAGTCTGTTGCTCAATGTTTGGTATGTCAACAAGTGAAAGTTAAATATCAGAGCCCTGTAGGTAAGTTACAACCTCTTCCTATTCCCGAGTGGAAGTGGGAACATATTACCATGGATTTTGTGACGGGGTTGCTTAGGACCCAAGGTGGTAACAATGCTATTTGGGTTATTGTTGATCGATTGACCAAATCCACTCACTTTCTAGCTTTTAAGGTAGGGTTCTCCTTAGAGAAGTTTGCAAATTTGTATATCAAGGAGATTGTGAAGTTGCATGGTATTCCGGTGACCATAGTGTCTGATAAAGATAGTAGATTTGTATCTATGTTTTGGAGGAGTTTGCATACAGCTCTGGATACTAGTTTGAATTTTAGCACGGCCTTTCATCCTCAAACTGATGGACAGTCAAAGAGAACTATTCAGACTCTTGAAGACATGTTGAGGGCCTGTATTATTGATCTTAGAGGTTCTTGGGATGAGCATTTGGCCTTAGTAGAATTCTCTTATAATAATAGTTATCATGCGAGCATTCAAATGGCACCATATGAGGCTTTATATGGACGGAAGTGTGGATCGCCTATTTGTTGGGATGATGTGGGCGAAAGGAAGTTATTAGGGCCTGAGATTGTGCAACAAACAGTGGACAAGATCAATCTTATTAGAGAGCGACTCCGCACTGCACAGAGTAGACAGAAAAGTTATGCAGATAATAGGAGATGCGATTTGGTGGTTGGGGTTGGAGACCATGTGTTCCTTAAGATGTCTCCTATGAAAAGAGTAATGAGGTTTGGTGTTCGTGGTAAATTGAGTCCTAGATTTATTGGACGATTTGAGGTTTCAGATCGAATTGGAGAGGTAGCTTACAGACTTGCCCTACCATCTTTACTAGTTGGAGTTCATAATGTCTTCCATGTTTCGATATTGAGGAAGTATATACCAAATCCCAATCATGTGATTGATTATGTACCGTTGTAGTTTAAGGAGGATTTGACCTATGAAGAACACCCTGTAAGAATTGTTGATAAGAAGGAGCAGGTTTTGAGGCGTCGAGTCATCCACTATGTTAAGGTTCAATGGAGCAATCACTCGGAGAGAGAAGCTACTTGGGAACTTGAGGATGAAATGAGACAAAAGTATCCACAACTTTTTGAGACTACATGTATGTCAAATTTCGAGGACGAAATTTCTTTTAAGAGGAGAAGAATGTAAAACCCAAGTTGTGTGTAGGATTATTTTATTGGATAGATTAGTAATTAAATTAATTTATATGAGTCATTTATTAATATCAAAGAATTAGTTATGAGATGGCATTATATTTCCTATTACTTAGATGGGTAATTTTGTAACTTTGAGAAATTAGGTCAATAAGCCCACCTATATATTGTGGCTTTAAGTCTTGGGAAACAAACAAAACAAAGGCTAGGAATTGCTCCATAGGCGGCTAGGGTTTGAGAAGGTAAAAGAAAAAAAGAAAAGAAAAAGAGAAGAGAGGTTCAAGTGAGGCTACAATAGGGATTGGAGGCAGCACGTTGGTGATTTTGGGACACCCATTGGTTAAGGTAAAATCTATCTTTACTGTTAATTATTAAGTTTATGTTGAGGAATTTAACAATCAATGCATTAAGGGGATTTGGAAGATCTATAGGTGCCTACTTAGGTTTTGAGAATTGGGTGCAATGTGTAAGTGTAACTTTGGGTGGGTAATAGAAACAATGGAGTTTGTATCATGGGTAAGGGTGTGTTTGGCTATAAAGTTGGGTTGAATAGTTTGATCTCTTGGATATTAAAGCAATACATTAATCTAATATGGTGGGGCTTTTGTGGGTATATGTAACATGTAAAAAAATATTAATTTATTTGATGTTTTATTTATTAGGTTTGTGAGATTGAAGTGGTGAAGCTGGGTGTTTGGAGTTGGTGTTGGAGTGTTATTTTAGCTGTTTGAGGTAAGTAACCCTCTATCACTGTTGGTTCATTTTTATTCCTATCGAATCGTTTAAAATCATAAATATATATTTATAGCCTTCGTGTTCTCTTAAAATAAAACATGGGTCAAGTATAAAACAACATCGATTATTATTATGAAAGTTATTTGAATATTTTGTAAAACTATTCTGAAAATTGTACCAAATGTTTATTCCGAAAATATCGAATATTTTATTTGAAAGTTGTGTATTGTTTGAATTTTGAACATCACTCTAGTCTGACTATGATTTGGACCCTAGCCAATGGGGGTTATTTATTGGCACAGAAACTAGTTTCTTTTGGGGCTTTACCACCGGCCTATGTGTGGTTCTGGGCCTTGTCACGAGCTAAGTGACCGTAGTCATTAAGACTTGGGTTTTGTGAATCGAATAATTGAACTATCTGAATATCGAACCATCGATTTGAACAACGAATTACTTTGAATTATCACATTGGCTTTTCATTTAAAACGTATTGTACATTGTTTATTTTTAGCTATGAAACCATCTTACAAATAATTGTTCATTTATTGAACTGTAGAAAAATTATATTTATTGGTCATCGATTTATTTATTTATTTTTGTATACTTGATCCAGCTAGCAGTGATGGTTGGTTATTTACTGGGCTGTCTGGCTTACCCTTATTTTATTTTTCAGATTCTGAGGAGTAGAGCTGCGCGGGTTTTTTACTTGTGGGAGTGCCGAGAGTAGGACTATGATTTAAGTATTTGGATCATTATTATTATTATTATTTTATTAGTGGACTTGGTGGACAATTTCATATGATAAGAATTGTCTATTTGTATGGTTTTTAGCATTATGATATTAAAGGATTTAATTTGAGCATTTTATATTGTTGGTTATGTGTTGGACTCTTAGCCTTGCATGCTCACCTAAATGAGTGTGCGGCGTTGTCACGGAGCTTGGGGCGTGACATATATACCAAGAATATATGTTAATAATTACAATTAAATTTCAACAGAAATACACAAAACAATAAAAGGATAAAGAGACGAAACCGAAGCCTGCACGGAAGTAGTTTCCTTAAAACAGATTTTGCCGCCTCACGGGTCGAGTGCTTGAGGAAACCCGGCGTCTGTCTCCCAGGATACGACGGTCAAAACCAGCTACGGCAGAAGCACTTTCTGTCTAGCTTAGCGAACAAAAACAGTGGTAGCACTCTCTCACAGTAGGAACTTTTTGGCAAACTGACTTGTAAAATGAAAGCAAAAATTTCTATATTGAGACTTGACAGGAGGGTCTCAATTTATACATGTATAGGGGAGAGAGGAAGAGCCTCCAGCCTTTAAGGCTGGTCATTAAAACACCAAGCATCCATAGCCCATTTCAAAAAATATGAAAGTTTGGATGTCCAAAGGATTCACACTCTTTAGCCAAGAAAAATGATTTAAATACTCTTTAAAATCCTATTCATGAATCTAACATCATGAAGCAATTTCTTGGCAATTTCTTATTCAAAACCCAATGGTTTTTGGCTCACTTAGACCCAACACAATAAATGGTTGGGACCCACTTTAATATTTAATTAAAGTCACCACACTTTAATATTAAATTAAAGTCACCAAAAAATATTTTTTCCAACAATCTCCCACATGAATAAAAATTGACCGAAAGACTCAACAAACGGACATCGTTCAACAATAATGACTTGAAGAGAGAGTACAACAGACTAACCCCGACATCAGAGAATGTAGCTTTTGGCTTTGAACCTCTCCCAGTGAAAACCTATCGAGTTTACTAGTTGATCAGTGAATAAGATATCTTGAACTGCTCTGTCGTTTATGTAAACTGAGACAAAAGATCTCATACGGGAATTGCTCTTACCACCATTCTGTTCTCACTGGTGTGCCTTGTGTGGCCCTGGACACTAGCCTGGTTCAGCGAGTGGTTTCAAAGAATCTTGGCCTACCCAATTCTTCTAGAAGCGGCCCCACTTCAAACTCACATAGGTGACTCTACTAAAGTATCCTGCAATACTTAGCTCAACAGCTTAACGCACAAGAGTCATTAGAAGCTCAACTTATCCTTTACACTTGCAGGTATCACTGATAGAAGGAATGGCTGGAGGTTTAACCTCCTCAGTGACATACCACCGTTACACGCAATTAGGTTGTCCCATTGAACCTAGATCTTGGGATCTCCAGTCAACTAGGTTGGGTTTCCATTCCGGTAACTTCCAAAGGCCTTAACCCCATTCCTTTTGACGACGTTTCAACTAACACTCGACTTAACCCTTTGGTTAGTGGATCCGTAATGTTGTCCTTAGACTTTACATAGTCTAAAGAGACAACTCCATTTGAGAGTAGTTGTCGTATGAAATTATGTCTACGACGGATATGTCTAGACTTTCCATTATCCATATTACTCTGTGCCCTACCAATTGCAGATTGACAATCACAATGAATACAAATAGCTGGCACAGGTTTAGACCAATGTGGAATATCTTCAATGAAATGGCGAAGCCATTCAACTTATTCCGTTGCTTTATCCAAAGCAATAAACTCTGATTCCAACGTTGATCTAGATATACACGTTTGCTTGGAAGATTTCCAAGACACGACTGCCCCACCAAGAGTGAACACATATCCACTAGTGGACTTTGAGTCCTTTATATTTGATATCCAATTTGCGTCACTATAGCCTTCAAGCACCGCTGGATATCGAGTATAATGCAGCCCATAATCCCGAGTGTAGCGTAAATACCTTAACACTCGCATAATGCCCTTCCAATGAGAAGTATCGGGATTACTTGTGTATTTACTAAGCCTGCTAACCGAGTAAGCTATATCCGGCCTAGTACAACTCATCAGATACATTAAACTTCCAATTATCCGAGAATATTCTAACAGAGAGACACTCTCTTTA
Organism: Camellia granthamiana; assembly: GCA_036172215.1. Lineage (NCBI taxonomy): Eukaryota > Viridiplantae > Streptophyta > Magnoliopsida > Ericales > Theaceae > Camellia > Camellia granthamiana. Next base: position 17,404 of record JAXFYN010001130.1, read on the forward strand.
TTATTCTTGGTAAAATGTAGACTTAAGTCTACAGGTGTCGATAACACACTTGTATCTGATCCACTAAACTTCTCAAGTATCTTATCAACATAATGAG
>JAXFYN010001130.1:22500-27500 GCA_036172215.1 Camellia granthamiana
GGGTTTAGGGTTTAGGGTTTAGGGTTTAGGGTTTAGGGTTTAGGGTTTAGGGTTTAGGGTTTAGGGTTTAGGGTTTAGGGTTTAGGGTTTAGGGTTTAGGGTTTAGGGTTTAGGGTTTAGGGTTTAGGGTTTAGGGTTTAGGGTTTAGGGTTTAGGGTTTAGGGTTTAGGGTTTAGGGTTTAGGGTTTAGGGTTTAGGGTTTAGGGTTTAGGGTTTAGGGTTTAGGGTTTAGGGTTTAGGGTTTAGGGTTTAGGGTTTAGGGTTTAGGGTTTAGGGTTTAGGGTTTAGGGTTTAGGGTTTAGGGTTTAGGGTTTAGGGTTTAGGGTTTAGGGTTTAGGGTTTAGGGTTTAGGGTTTAGGGTTTAGGGTTTAGGGTTTAGGGTTTAGGGTTTAGGGTTTAGGGTTTAGGGTTTAGGGTTTAGGGTTTAGGGTTTAGGGTTTAGGGTTTAGGGTTTAGGGTTTAGGGTTTAGGGTTTAGGGTTTAGGGTTTAGGGTTTAGGGTTTAGGGTTTAGGGTTTAGGGTTTAGGGTTTAGGGTTTAGGGTTTAGGGTTTAGGGTTTAGGGTTTAGGGTTTAGGGTTTAGGGTTTAGGGTTTAGGGTTTAGGGTTTAGGGTTTAGGGTTTAGGGTTTAGGGTTTAGGGTTTAGGGTTTAGGGTTTAGGGTTTAGGGTTTAGGGTTTAGGGTTTAGGGTTTAGGGTTTAGGGTTTAGGGTTTAGGGTTTAGGGTTTAGGGTTTAGGGTTTAGGGTTTAGGGTTTAGGGTTTAGGGTTTAGGGTTTAGGGTTTAGGGTTTAGGGTTTAGGGTTTAGGGTTTAGGGTTTAGGGTTTAGGGTTTAGGGTTTAGGGTTTAGGGTTTAGGGTTTAGGGTTTAGGGTTTAGGGTTTAGGGTTTAGGGTTTAGGGTTTAGGGTTTAGGGTTTAGGGTTTAGGGTTTAGGGTTTAGGGTTTAGGGTTTAGGGTTTAGGGTTTAGGGTTTAGGGTTTAGGGTTTAGGGTTTAGGGTTTAGGGTTTAGGGTTTAGGGTTTAGGGTTTAGGGTTTAGGGTTTAGGGTTTAGGGTTTAGGGTTTAGGGTTTAGGGTTTAGGGTTTAGGGTTTAGGGTTTAGGGTTTAGGGTTTAGGGTTTAGGGTTTAGGGTTTAGGGTTTAGGGTTTAGGGTTTAGGGTTTAGGGTTTAGGGTTTAGGGTTTAGGGTTTAGGGTTTAGGGTTTAGGGTTTAGGGTTTAGGGTTTAGGGTTTAGGGTTTAGGGTTTAGGGTTTAGGGTTTAGGGTTTAGGGTTTAGGGTTTAGGGTTTAGGGTTTAGGGTTTAGGGTTTAGGGTTTAGGGTTTAGGGTTTAGGGTTTAGGGTTTAGGGTTTAGGGTTTAGGGTTTAGGGTTTAGGGTTTAGGGTTTAGGGTTTAGGGTTTAGGGTTTAGGGTTTAGGGTTTAGGGTTTAGGGTTTAGGGTTTAGGGTTTAGGGTTTAGGGTTTAGGGTTTAGGGTTTAGGGTTTAGGGTTTAGGGTTTAGGGTTTAGGGTTTAGGGTTTAGGGTTTAGGGTTTAGGGTTTAGGGTTTAGGGTTTAGGGTTTAGGGTTTAGGGTTTAGGGTTTAGGGTTTAGGGTTTAGGGTTTAGGGTTTAGGGTTTAGGGTTTAGGGTTTAGGGTTTAGGGTTTAGGGTTTAGGGTTTAGGGTTTAGGGTTTAGGGTTTAGGGTTTAGGGTTTAGGGTTTAGGGTTTAGGGTTTAGGGTTTAGGGTTTAGGGTTTAGGGTTTAGGGTTTAGGGTTTAGGGTTTAGGGTTTAGGGTTTAGGGTTTAGGGTTTAGGGTTTAGGGTTTAGGGTTTAGGGTTTAGGGTTTAGGGTTTAGGGTTTAGGGTTTAGGGTTTAGGGTTTAGGGTTTAGGGTTTAGGGTTTAGGGTTTAGGGTTTAGGGTTTAGGGTTTAGGGTTTAGGGTTTAGGGTTTAGGGTTTAGGGTTTAGGGTTTAGGGTTTAGGGTTTAGGGTTTAGGGTTTAGGGTTTAGGGTTTAGGGTTTAGGGTTTAGGGTTTAGGGTTTAGGGTTTAGGGTTTAGGGTTTAGGGTTTAGGGTTTAGGGTTTAGGGTTTAGGGTTTAGGGTTTAGGGTTTAGGGTTTAGGGTTTAGGGTTTAGGGTTTAGGGTTTAGGGTTTAGGGTTTAGGGTTTAGGGTTTAGGGTTTAGGGTTTAGGGTTTAGGGTTTAGGGTTTAGGGTTTAGGGTTTAGGGTTTAGGGTTTAGGGTTTAGGGTTTAGGGTTTAGGGTTTAGGGTTTAGGGTTTAGGGTTTAGGGTTTAGGGTTTAGGGTTTAGGGTTTAGGGTTTAGGGTTTAGGGTTTAGGGTTTAGGGTTTAGGGTTTAGGGTTTAGGGTTTAGGGTTTAGGGTTTAGGGTTTAGGGTTTAGGGTTTAGGGTTTAGGGTTTAGGGTTTAGGGTTTAGGGTTTAGGGTTTAGGGTTTAGGGTTTAGGGTTTAGGGTTTAGGGTTTAGGGTTTAGGGTTTAGGGTTTAGGGTTTAGGGTTTAGGGTTTAGGGTTTAGGGTTTAGGGTTTAGGGTTTAGGGTTTAGGGTTTAGGGTTTAGGGTTTAGGGTTTAGGGTTTAGAGGTTTAGGGTTTAGGGTTTAGGGTTTAGGGTTTAGGGTTTAGGGTTTAGGGTTTAGGGTTTAGGGTTTAGGGTTTAGGGTTTAGGGTTTAGGGTTTAGGGTTTAGGGTTTAGGGTTTAGGGTTTAGGGTTTAGGGTTTAGGGTTTAGGGTTTAGGGTTTAGGGTTTAGGGTTTAGGGTTTAGGGTTTAGGGTTTAGGGTTTAGGGTTTAGGGTTTAGGGTTTAGGGTTTAGGGTTTAGGGTTTAGGGTTTAGGGTTTAGGGTTTAGGGTTTAGGGTTTAGGGTTTAGGGTTTAGGGTTTAGGGTTTAGGGTTTAGGGTTTAGGGTTTAGGGTTTAGGGTTTAGGGTTTAGGGTTTAGGGTTTAGGGTTTAGGGTTTAGGGTTTAGGGTTTAGGGTTTAGGGTTTAGGGTTTAGGGTTTAGGGTTTAGGGTTTAGGGTTTAGGGTTTAGGGTTTAGGGTTTAGGGTTTAGGGTTTAGGGTTTAGGGTTTAGGGTTTAGGGTTTAGGGTTTAGGGTTTAGGGTTTAGGGTTTAGGGTTTAGGGTTTAGGGTTTAGGGTTTAGGGTTTAGGGTTTAGGGTTTAGGGTTTAGGGTTTAGGGTTTAGGGTTTAGGGTTTAGGGTTTAGGGTTTAGGGTTTAGGGTTTAGGGTTTAGGGTTTAGGGTTTAGGGTTTAGGGTTTAGGGTTTAGGGTTTAGGGTTTAGGGTTTAGGGTTTAGGGTTTAGGGTTTAGGGTTTAGGGTTTAGGGTTTAGGGTTTAGGGTTTAGGGTTTAGGGTTTAGGGTTTAGGGTTTAGGGTTTAGGGTTTAGGGTTTAGGGTTTAGGGTTTAGGGTTTAGGGTTTAGGGTTTAGGGTTTAGGGTTTAGGGTTTAGGGTTTAGGGTTTAGGGTTTAGGGTTTAGGGTTTAGGGTTTAGGGTTTAGGGTTTAGGGTTTAGGGTTTAGGGTTTAGGGTTTAGGGTTTAGGGTTTAGGGTTTAGGGTTTAGGGTTTAGGGTTTAGGGTTTAGGGTTTAGGGTTTAGGGTTTAGGGTTTAGGGTTTAGGGTTTAGGGTTTAGGGTTTAGGGTTTAGGGTTTAGGGTTTAGGGTTTAGGGTTTAGGGTTTAGGGTTTAGGGTTTAGGGTTTAGGGTTTAGGGTTTAGGGTTTAGGGTTTAGGGTTTAGGGTTTAGGGTTTAGGGTTTAGGGTTTAGGGTTTAGGGTTTAGGGTTTAGGGTTTAGGGTTTAGGGTTTAGGGTTTAGGGTTTAGGGTTTAGGGTTTAGGGTTTAGGGTTTAGGGTTTAGGGTTTAGGGTTTAGGGTTTAGGGTTTAGGGTTTAGGGTTTAGGGTTTAGGGTTTAGGGTTTAGGGTTTAGGGTTTAGGGTTTAGGGTTTAGGGTTTAGGGTTTAGGGTTTAGGGTTTAGGGTTTAGGGTTTAGGGTTTAGGGTTTAGGGTTTAGGGTTTAGGGTTTAGGGTTTAGGGTTTAGGGTTTAGGGTTTAGGGTTTAGGGTTTAGGGTTTAGGGTTTAGGGTTTAGGGTTTAGGGTTTAGGGTTTAGGGTTTAGGGTTTAGGGTTTAGGGTTTAGGGTTTAGGGTTTAGGGTTTAGGGTTTAGGGTTTAGGGTTTAGGGTTTAGGGTTTAGGGTTTAGGGTTTAGGGTTTAGGGTTTAGGGTTTAGGGTTTAGGGTTTAGGGTTTAGGGTTTAGGGTTTAGGGTTTAGGGTTTAGGGTTTAGGGTTTAGGGTTTAGGGTTTAGGGTTTAGGGTTTAGGGTTTAGGGTTTAGGGTTTAGGGTTTAGGGTTTAGGGTTTAGGGTTTAGGGTTTAGGGTTTAGGGTTTAGGGTTTAGGGTTTAGGGTTTAGGGTTTAGGGTTTAGGGTTTAGGGTTTAGGGTTTAGGGTTTAGGGTTTAGGGTTTAGGGTTTAGGGTTTAGGGTTTAGGGTTTAGGGTTTAGGGTTTAGGGTTTAGGGTTTAGGGTTTAGGGTTTAGGGTTTAGGGTTTAGGGTTTAGGGTTTAGGGTTTAGGGTTTAGGGTTTAGGGTTTAGGGTTTAGGGTTTAGGGTTTAGGGTTTAGGGTTTAGGGTTTAGGGTTTAGGGTTTAGGGTTTAGGGTTTAGGGTTTAGGGTTTAGGGTTTAGGGTTTAGGGTTTAGGGTTTAGGGTTTAGGGTTTAGGGTTTAGGGTTTAGGGTTTAGGGTTTAGGGTTTAGGGTTTAGGGTTTAGGGTTTAGGGTTTAGGGTTTAGGGTTTAGGGTTTAGGGTTTAGGGTTTAGGGTTTAGGGTTTAGGGTTTAGGGTTTAGGGTTTAGGGTTTAGGGTTTAGGGTTTAGGGTTTAGGGTTTAGGGTTTAGGGTTTAGGGTTTAGGGTTTAGGGTTTAGGGTTTAGGGTTTAGGGTTTAGGGTTTAGGGTTTAGGGTTTAGGGTTTAGGGTTTAGGGTTTAGGGTTTAGGGTTTAGGGTTTAG
>JAXFYN010001131.1:0-49369 GCA_036172215.1 Camellia granthamiana
CGAGGGAAGAATGTTGATGGATTGAGAAGTGCGGATTCGGCTGCTACTTCTATGAGAATTCTGAACAATCTGCAGAAACTGTAGCTACAGAGAGAGAGAGATTACGGCTAAGGGTCCGTTTGGCAAGCAAAGTTGGGGCTAAAATAGCCATAAATGACAAAATAGGCTATTTTAGTCACAACAAACAAAACATCACATCTAACTCATAATCATTACACTCTTCTCTCACAAAAAAGATAAAAAAAGTCAAAAAGTCAAAAAGTCATTCCCAAACCAAACTTTTTAGCCCAAACTAAAATAGTAAAAAAACCAAAAAATCAAAAAGCTAACTCACTTCTAAAGAGGGTAAAGAGAGTGATGCTACCGAACTGGTTGTGTTTATCATCTCGGTCAAGTTCGAAACAAGTGGGAGTACGGGCCTTTTCCTAAATTAAGCCGAAATAGTAACTTATTTTTTAAATTAGGTTTAGTTTGAACGAAATTCTTAAATTAAGTTAAAATATTATTACAAATTATGCTTTTATAGTTTTTAGAACTTAAATCACACTTTTAATTAAGAAAGCGTGGTTACAAACTACGGTTTTAAAGAAAAAATAAAATGTGGTTTCAAACCACGCTTTAGAATTTTTTTTTGAAAAAACGTGATTTCGAACCACGCTTTCAATATCAGCCACAACACGCACTCACTATTTTCTCTCTCTCTCTCTCTGACACACAAACACTCATCACTCTCTCTCTCTCTCTCTCTCACACACACACCAAACTAATATAATTTTTAATATATACAAATTTTATTTTATAAAAGGGAAATGCTAGAGAGCTCTAAATTTAGAGCTCTAATTTGAGCTCTAGTGATGTGTCACAAAGCAAGGCACAAATATCACATCAGGGTGGGTCCCACCTTCCCATTAGAGCTATTAAGACCAATATTAAATATATATAATAATAATTTATAACAAGAAATAATAATCAACTATATGAAATTAAGATCAATATTTTCAAATAATTTTTTTTTTCAATTATTTTTTTAATTAATTTTTTTTCCATTAATTTTTTTTTCAATTAATCTTTTATTTCAATTAATTTTTTTTCAAATATTTTTTTCCCAATTAAATTTTTTTTCAAATAATTTTTTTTTTGAATTAATTTTTTTTTAAATGAAATTTTTTTAATTATTTTTTTTCAATTATAATATGTGTGATCCCATTGTCATAAATAATAAAAATAAATATAAATATTTTAGGCCTAAACAAACATATTTTTAATTTTATGTTTTTAAATTTTTTTAAATATTCTGTTCAAACCAAACGCGTTTGTAATTTATGTTTTTTTTAAAAATAAACAAAAACCAATTTATAAAATTTTTGTAAACATAAACAAAAAATATAAACGTTACCAAACGCTACCTTAGTGTTTAGGGATAAAATTTATTTTTTTTATTTTAGCGTTTGATAACGTTTATGTTTTTGGTTTATATTTACAAAAAATTTATGAACTGATTTTTGCTTATTTTTAGAAAAACATAAATTACAAACGCGTTTGGTTTGAACAAAATATTTAAAAAATTTTAAAAATATAAAATTAAAAATATGTTTGTTCAGGCCTAAAATATTTATATTTATTTTTATTATTTATGACAATGGGATCACACATATTATAATTGAAAAAGAATAATTGAAAAAAAATTAATTTAACAAAAATTAAATGAAAAAAAAATTAATTGGGAAAAAAAATATTTGAAATTTTTTTAATTGAAATAAAAGATTAATTGAAAAAAAAAATTAATAGAAAAAAAAAATTAATTGAAAAAAAGTAATTGAAAAAAAAATTATTTGAAAATATTGGTCTTAATTTCATATAGTTGATTATTATTTGCTATTATGAATTATTATATATATATATATATATTTAATATTGATCTTAATTTTATAAAATAAAATTTATATATATTAAAAATTATATTGGTTTGGTGTGTGTGAGAGAGAGAGAGAGAGATGAGTGTTTGCGAGAGAGAGAGAGAGAGAGAGGGAGAGAGAGAGAGAGAAGAGTGAGTACGTGGAGTGAGTGCATGTTGTGGCTGATATTGAAAATGTGGTTCAAAAAAAAATTTGGTTTGAAACCACGTTTTATAAAAAAAAAAAAAATTCCTTAAAAGCGTGGTTTGTAACCACGCTTTTACCATTTCACAAATTTTCAGCGGAAGGGTCCTAAAAACGGTAAAAGCGTGGTTTGTAACAGTATTTTAGCCTAGTTTGGAAATTTCGTCCAAACTAGGCCTAGTTTGAAAATAAGTTGCTATTTTGGCTTAATTTGGAAAAAGGCCCGGGAGTATGCGAACGGACACAAATTTATAGAGTACCTCCCATTCCTAGGTTTGTTTGGGAAGATGCTTATTTTGGTGGGTTTATTTATTTATTTATTTTATTTATTTTTTAATTACAAATACAATCCTTCTATTTGTTTAAAATAAGAATTATTCTCTATAATTTGAAAAATTATAAATACTCTCTTATAAAAAAAATTTATTTAATAAAATTAATTAAAAAAATAAATTTCTAACTACTCTTCTATATAATGATAAAATTACTTGAATTATTAATTAAAATAAATTTATGACATCATTAAAAATAATTAATTGACTTCATAATTTATTAATAAAAATGGTTATTTATTATGAAATTAGAAACTTCAAGAGGTGGAATGCAATTTGAAAACTACAGAAAGTATATATTTTTTTTTGGGTTAAAATTGAAAGGGTAGATTATAATTACACCTCTTGAGATTTGTTTAAAATACGGATTGTCTCATACAATTTGAAAAATTATAAATACCCACATGTCAGAATTTTTTATTTAACAGAATAACTAAAAAAATAAAATTTCTACCCACTTTCCTATACAATGATAAAATTACTTGAATTATTAATAAAAATAAAATTTTGACATCATTAAAAATTATTAATTGACTTAATGATTTATTAATAAAAATGATCATTTGTTATGAAATTAGAAACTTCAAGAAATGAGATGTAATTTTTAAAATTATAGGGGTAAATCATTTTTTAAGCAAATTTTGGTAGGTGTATTTGTAATTTAGCAAAAATTAAAATGTGAGTTGAAAGAATTGAAAGTGTTTGGAAAATACTTTTGCTTATGTGTAAAAAATAGAAAAAATGAGAAGAAATCTTTGGCTTTTTGTAATTCTTTTTGATTTTTTTAACTTTTTAAATAATTTTGTGATTTTGTTTTTACTAAAATCAGCCTATTATCAAATGACCTCTTTATTTATTTATTTTATTCAAATTTAAATTCAATAAAAATGTTAAAAAATAATCTCTAATTTTTTGTATCAAATGTTTATCAAATTAAGGGAGAAATAATTTTTTTATTAAATTCAATTTGATGAAAATTTAAAAATATAGGGTATTGGTGGATATGATTTTTTCAACAAATTTGAAGAAAATAAAATTTTGGAATAAATGAGAATTTTTAAAAAGATTTTGATAAAAAATTGATGAAATTATTGAAATAGTTCATATCAAATCTAATTTTTTATTCAAATTTGAAATCAAATTAGATAAAAAAATAATAAAAAGTAATGAAAGGTTAGAGATTCTCTTACTCATGAAATGAAATCAATGTAGTCATTTCAAAGTTATAAAATTTATTGTATTTTCACCAAATCTCAAAAAAGATCAATGAAATTTGCCATTATGTTTGTCACCAGATAAAAAATTAAATTTCAAGATTAGTAAAAAGAAAAAAAAAACTTATATTGAAACATCGGTTAATCAATTGTTTTTGACTTTTGAATGTGAAAATTAGCATCCTACTCTGCACATAGGAAGATTTTGTATGCTTGGGGAAGTTAAAAAAATTGTGAAAAAATTGTTTTCTTTCTTTCATTTTGTCAGCTAAATAAGCCAATGTCAAAAGTGTTATTTCTTTTTTGCTCAAATAGCCAAAAAAAATAGCTATTTTATATGAAGCCAAACAAAGCCTTAATGGTCATAGCAGTCATTCAATAGTTCATTGTATTTGGGAGAGTTGGCAGAGAAACTGCAGCAATATAAAAAGACAGATTAGCTTCTCAGGAGGATGCAATGACTGACAATCTCAGTACACCAAACCACCACATTTAGCCATAAACAATTGAAAACAGGGAATAAGAAAAAAAGGAAACCCAACTCTATGTGTCTCTGTGTGTCAAGTTTTCCTTAGCAAATGGAAATGGAATAAACCACAGATACAAGCACTAGCAAAACGAATCAATCACAAACAAAAAACACATGACACAAAGATCCGCAATTGATAAGAGGAGTACAATACTAATTTGGTTTCACAATCCCAAAACTTTTCTTGCTTATGAGTGAACTTTTCAATCAATACATATCACCATTTTCCTACTATAATTAATCACAAAATTCTCATATCTCTATAAAAACAAGTGCTAGCAAATATCTCTAGTTTGATACCCCAATCTCCATTGAAGATGAAAAAAGAAAAAGAAAAAGAAAAAGAAAAAGAAAAAAAACTAATTATCATCAATTCTATTTAGTGATAGAAAGGTGTGGAAGATACAAGATGTCGAAAGTCAATTGGACTACAACAGCAACGGCTACAAAAACATTGCTGAAAGAGTAGCATATAACATTTTTTCCAATGCAAATTCCCTATCTAGTAGCCAACATTTCTATCATTCAAAATGATTAAGAATGTAACAAGGGGGGAATGGTTTGAGTTGTAACTTGTAAGATTGCATTTCAAAGTAAAAAAATTGGCAAGGAATTTTTCAGTGACTGAAATGGAATTTAAAAACAATTACATACAAAAGTACAAATCTCTAAAGGCTGCTAGATGATGCAGGAAAAGACACAATAAAGAGTTATGACATGCAACTCTTATTTAACTCGTGCTTAAATAAAGCTAAAATACTTAACAAAGCTTTAGAACTCAATACAGCAGCAAGGGTAAAGCTTTTGAAGTGATCTAGTATAGCTTCTATCTAGATGCGCACACACTCAAATGCAGCAGCTAGGTGAGACACTCCTTCAAGTGGATACCATTGCTTTATTGTGCTACTTAATGGAACAGATCTAGTTTTGAAATAAAAAACATTATTGACTCAAATATAGCTTATAGATAGAAAACATAAAAAGTAATCAACAAAGTAATGCTTCAGAGATAAATTGCACTAACCTGATAATGCCATCTGGTTTTTCTAATTTATTCTTTCATTGCATCAGTGTGCACCCTTGTTGGACCTTTTCACCTTCTTCTATTGTTTTCCTTCAACTATTTTCATTAGCCATTCTAGTCTTTGAGTTACAAACATAAGATATCCCATAACCATTCCAAATACAAATCCGCATCCATACCTCATCACTACAACTTTCCAGCCAAACCCATTTCAACAGTCTGAATTTTCCTCTTGTTGGAGTGTTAGTGTAGGTGGTAGTGGCTGTGGTTCCTTACATTTCTCTGACAACGGGAATCCACATAAGGCCAAGTTGCTGTTGTATGAATCATTTCTAAATGTGTTAAACTGGTTCCCTTGAGGAATTGATCCTGCTAGTTGGTTATTCGAAAGGTTTAGTAGCTTAAGAAATATAGAACTTGTCAATTGCTAAGGAATCTCCTCCACAAACTTGTTTGAGGAAAGATCTAACGATTCAAGGTTTTTCAAATTTCCAAGTGAAGTTGGGATGTGGCCTTTAAGGTTGTTATTAGATAAGTTAAGACCACGAAGCGAATTAAGCCTCCCAATGGATTTCGGAATCTCTCCTCGGAATTTATTTCTTGAAAAATCAATGATTGAGAAGATTGTTAAAATTCTTGATAATTCAATCTCATATCCTTTAATCATCACCACCACATAATCTTGATAATATGTTTGGCCCATGTATTTCAATTTCATTTCATGTTCATCAACATTCATTATAGCTCCAAATTGTTTCATATAATTTCTTGGCAAAAGGCCAGTGAACTCATTGCACGATATGTCACTAATTCTCTACTTCGGAAAAGGATGTTTGCTCTTGGTCTTGGAGGTGTCCATGTGACCATTGAACCTATTAAACCTCAAGACAAGAACCTGCAATTCTGGAAGAGTTTCCAACCAGTGGGGGAATGTATCATGTATCTTATTTGTTCCAAGATCTAGAACTTCCAAGTGTCTACAATTGAGCAAAGATCCCGGAACATGTCCTTTAATTTGGTTGTCATTCAAGTTAAGACTCCTCAACATGTTGCCTGTTGCAAATGCGGCAATAAAGATGCCACGAAAGCTCTTCATCCGTAAACTCAACACCGAGAGAATAGTGCTTATGTTTCCCAAACATTGTGGAATCACACCACTTAGACTGTTATTTGATAGATCAAGAACTTCAAGTGACATCAGACTGCAAATCAAAGTTGGGATTTCTCCCATCAATTTATTGCTTGAGATAGAGAAAACAATTGTGGTGATAGGTGGAGCAGGGAGTGGTCCTTGGAGTAAGTTGGAGTGCAGGTTAATATATTCTAGATTCTTCCGTGGAAGACACTCTAAACTTGTAAGGAAATTATGAGATAGATCTAAACTATCCAATGTATTTTTTCCTACGTTGAATATCCATTTTGGAACTTCACCATGAATTTATTGTTTGAAAGGTCTAATGCAATCAAATCAAGCAGTACTCTCAAGAAGTTTGGGAATTTGCTTAAGTTGCAATAAGCTAATCCTATAGTCTCAAAGTAATGCAAGGTAGAGTTGACATTGTTGTTGATGTTCAACGAGAGACCATTATATGAGAGATGAAGACAGTACAGATAATTTAACTTAAGCAACTTATCTAGCTCGATTACACCACTGAAGTTATTTGATGAAAGCCTCAAGTATGTTAGGTTCTGGAGTTCATATACTGATCCTGGAATTGGTCCCTACAGCATATTGTTACTCAAATCTATAGAAATCAATGAAGGTTGAGCAAACAGCCAAGATGGTATTGTCTCATTGAGTGAGTTATTTTGCAATCCAATGTAAGTTAGCTTTGAAATCCCAATAGCATACGAAGGAATGGAACCTGTTAGCTGATTTTCAGAAAGGGTCAAGATAGCAAGTTGGCTTATGTTACCAAGGGAATCCGTTATTTGCCCATTTAAATTGTTTTTGGAAAGATCCAAGTAAGAAAGATTTGCAAGGTTTAAAATTGATGAAGGGATTTGACCGCTGAAGCTGTTAGCCCAGAAGTCCAAATTGGTGATTTGTGTAAGGTTCCCAAGAGAAGTTGGAAATGGACCCCGAAAAGTTTCACTCAAAGAGGTACAAACTATTCAAGGCTTTAAGATTGCCGATTGAATCAGGCAGTTGTCCAAAAAAACTTGTCAGGGAGAGATCAAGAAACTGAAGAGAACTAGTCACATTGAAGTTTGGAAGTTTATCATGTGACACCCAAATTATCCTGTACATTGAGCTTTCGTAGGTTTGGGAGTTGGAAAATGTTTTATGGGAATTTCCACGTAGTTGATAAGAAGCAAGACTGAGAGATGTCAAAGAAGACAGATTTAGCAAAGCATGAGCTAAAGGTGAAGGAATATCCAACTCAACAAGTTCTCTCTTTGATTTCTCCAAATCCATTGGGATTTTGGCCATAGTTCCTTCGTCAAAGTTGTGTAACTTCTCGAGGGCTTTATTGTGTGCGGTGAAGATCGAGTTTCATCATCATTGATTTTGGGGGTTTCAACTCTATTCTTCTTTAAGCTTGAGGTAGGGATTTTCTACAATCTAATATCGTTTTTAGCTTAGTTATTTGCTATTGTGTATAGATGATGAGATTTGCTTGTGGTTTGGATAAATCTAAGATTTGGGTGTGAAATGAAAAGAGGGGTTTTTGATGTAAAAGTGATAAATGAGTATGGGGTTTCAACATAAAATCTTGGTGTACCAAAATAGTTGATTTTGCGTGTTTGAGTCAATATTTGGAAAGAGGGAGATTTTGCCCTAATTTTGATTAAAATGATTATTTTGTATAAAAATTGGAATTAACATTGAATATGTTAAATTGGATGGTTATTGATATAGATGGTGATATTGGATATGTATTATCTCACCTATGGAAGTTTTGAATAAACTATTTATTTTGAGATTAAACATCTCTTTAGAAATAGTTGTATTGGGCTATCGGTGGATGATAGTTATGATTGTTGTAGAAATTGCATGAGGAATAGGCGAGTTAATGCTAATCCATTGTTGGTGTCATTGAATATGACCATGTTATAAATATATTGTATATGTATATTTATTGGGAGGAGAAAGGGGATGTACTCCATATATGACCATGTTATAAATACATTGTATATGTATGTTTATTGGGAGGAGAAAGGGGATGTACTCCATATATGATTATGTTTATTAATACATTGCATATGTATATTTGTTTGGGAAGAGAAAGGGGATGGACTCCATGTAAAGCAAGTTGGCCAGAGTGTCCTGGGTGAAAGACCCGAAACTTTATACATAAATGGGTGCCGGTTCCTTCGGATGAAATATCCGTAAAATAGCAAAGTTTGAAGTGTTTATGTATGTCTGCATATTTAAAAAAAAAACCATTAAGTTGTAGTCTCATTTTGGTTGTTGAAAGATAATGAATTTAACTCATGAATTGAGTAGTGTAAATGAACTGGAAATGAATTGATGGAACATGGAATAAGATTGGCCTCAGTGGCATATGGGTATGTAGGCTTTGTGGATGCTTCCATATCAGTATTGTTTATATACGTGGTATTTATACCTTTGCTAAACTTTATAAATTGTGTTAGATTATTTCTACTGGGCTGTTAGCTCACCCTATAAGGGAATACCATTTTTCATGTGCAGATGAGATGTTTCCTCCAAGGCAATAGCGTGGATGGACTTTCGGGAAGCAAGAGCTTCTTAATTATGTATTGATGTGTGTTTGTTGGTATTTGTAAAGCCAAGGGCTTAAGATGTAATGAGCGAGACTCAATCTGTGTAACCAAGCAATGACTTGGAAAGATGTAAGCCTACATGGAATTTAATTGTTTGTTAAACAGTAAACTCTGATGTATGAAAGTATGTTGTTTCTCATATTTATTCTGCATATGAGTTATCTTTATTGTATTATTTTGGGGACGTTACAGTCATGTGACAAGGCATTAACATGTTATTACATAGTCATAGCACATTTGCAGTCTTGGAAAAAGAAATGAAGAAAAAAATGTAACTTATATTTTTTTTTGCATTTTACTTGCTTTTCTCTTTTTCATTTTCAAATCCTGACCCAAATCCATGATCCAAACATAGACTTAGGAAACAAAAAAATTTAACACTGGGAAATAAAATCTTGTGACATTTGCAATGAAAATTGATTGATTTGTATAGCCAATTTTTTCAAATGAACTTTTAGCAATTCAGTTAGGATTTTGGTTTAAATTAAGGTAGCTTGAAATTTGTAACTAGAGGTGCAACGTGAGCGGGTGCAGTAAGATTGAAGAGTTATCCAAGTTGTTTTGAGAGTTGCCTAAGGTCCCCAAGCCCGACCTCTAACCTAATTTTGTGTATCTAAGGCAACGTCGAGCCCAATAAATTGAACTTGGGCTATGCTCCAATTAACAACAAATTTGAGTTGAATTTTTTTTTATCATCCACCCCTAAAGGACGACAATTATTTTATCAACCACCTTTCAAACAAGCTAGACCAACATTTAAATATTGATAGCATTAAAGTAACACCAAGTAATTATTTAGTATTTAAAAAACATAGTGGAGACAACCAAACCTATGCTCATTTCCACCACTTCAACTTCAAAAAATTATTTTTTGTCATAAAGTATTTAATGAAGATTCCTAAAACAAAGCCACATGAAAAACGTGACAAAATCCAAATGATAACCATAATCCGACCCCCACAAGTGATAGAAGGCATTAACGCGTGTCACTCCAGTCATCATCCACCAGAACACAAACTGGGATCCCAAAATTTTGTTTAAAAAAATTCTTGCTATAGTTATAAAATTTTAACAGCCTATCACCCGTTTAAATCCAAGTCTATTCTACCTCTTTCAAACGCTTTAAAGTCTAGAACCTTTCTTTCACCTTTTCAAAGCCAAATCATAAAAGATAACTATATAACCTTAGGCATGTAAATCCTATGGTCTCATGTGTGACATTTACTTCTTCATTGGTCCCTAAACCACACGACCTGGTACCCAAGCTCCCTAATTATTGCCACTAGGGTTTTGGGTTGCAGGATACCAAAACTACTCTTAAATGTGGAGATTAATATCTTCATTGGATGTGTGAGCTTGTTGCTAGCCAATAAAACTACACAAATCCTTTCATCTCCTTCATGGAGTAACTAATATTTTTAATGATACACATACCAAACTCAAACATGAATTTACTAAGCCAATAATTTTACTTATCAAACAACCTGGCATCAACTCAACAACTTGAATTTTTAAAATATCTAATATGTTCCTATTCATGGCAACACTTGCACCAGTAAAATTTCACAAAAAAATAAATATGAGCGACCTTTTCAATCAATACTCTGCATATCACCATTTTCATACTACAATTAATCACAAAATTCCCAAGTCCATAGAACAAGTGCTAGTAAATATTTCCAGTTTGATCCCCCAATCGCCATTGAAGATGCAAAAAAAAAAAAAATGAATAGACTACAATAGCAACGAGTAAAAGCAATGCTCAAAGATTAACATATAACATTATTTTCAATATGAATTCTCTATCTAGTAGCCAGCATTTCTATTACTCAAAACGATTAAGAATGTAACAAGGGGAATGGTTTGAGTTGTAACTTGTAAGATTGCATTTCAAAGTTAAAAACTTAGCAACGCCTATTCTTCTGTGACTGAAATCCAATATAAAAGCAACTACATACAAAAGTGAAAATCTCAAAAAGGTTGCTAAACGATGCGAGAAAAAAAACAATAGTCATGACATGAAACTCTTATTTAACTCAGTGCTTTAAGAAAACTAAACAACTTAAAATTCTGAAATTCATTTTATCAGCCCCCAACTGCTACTGTAACTGTTATCTCATTTCCAAGCCTTCAAACTTTATCAATTCTTCAAATCTCTCACATATCCCCCAAAATTCAGAGCACTATATCGAAATAAAATAGAGCTCCAATTCACAATCATGACTTCACACAAATTAGCCCACTAAGCCAACAATTGTTTAATAATTACTTTATGACTATTTTCAACAATTCATGGACTTAAACAATTCTTTCATTTGATCAAATGAAAGACTTATACTTTGACTTTATTGCCATGTGTCATCATTCAATTGATTCACCTGTTGATAGGAAATTTTACAAAAATGGGTGCAAACAGAAATGTACAGTACTAATCAAGGTTCACAACCCCAATAGTTTTCTTGCCTGTGACCTTTTCAATTAGTGCTCTTCAAATCAACATTTTCTTACCATAATTAATCACAAAATTCCCACATCGATATGGAAACAAGTTCTAGTTAATATCTCCAATTTATCCCCTATTCGCCATTGAAGAAGAAAAACAAAATCAAATTATCAACAATTTTGTTTATTGATAAAAAGGTGTGGAAGAGATGATGTTGGAAGCTCACTTGGACTACAATAGCAATGGGTAAAAAATTGCTCAAAGAGTAACATATAAGAAAAACAAAATCAAATTATCAACGATTTTGTCTATTAATAAAAAGGTGTGGAAGAGATGATGTTGGAAGCTCACCTGGACTACAATAGCAACGGGTAAAAAACTGCTCAAAGAGTAACATATAATATTATTTTCAACATGAATTCTCTATCTCGTAGACAACAATTCTATCATTGTAAGATTGCATTTCAAAGTTAAAAACTAGGCATGGCCTAGTCTTCTGTGACAGAAATCCAATTTAAAAAAAAATTACATACAAAAATACAAATCTCTAAAGGTTGCTACATGATGTGAGAAAGAAAACAACAAAAAACCATGACATGAAACTCTTATTTAGCTCAGTGCTTCAAGAAAACTAAACGACTTAACAAAGCTTTAGAATTCAATACAGCAGCAAGGGTAAAGCTTTTGAAGTGGTCCTATATGGTTGTTATCCAGATGCTCACCCACTCAAATGCAGTAGCTAGGTGAAACACCCCTTCAAGTGGATACCATTACTTTATTGTGCTGCTTAATGGAACAAACCTAGTTTTGAAATAAGAACATGAATAATTCAAATATAGCATAAAAGTAGAAACCATAAAAGATAATTCAACAAAGTAATGCTGCAAAGATAAATTCCAATTACCGAATAATGCCATTGGTCTTTATTGATTTCTTCTTTCATTGCATCAGTGGGCACCCTTCTTAGACCTTTTCACCTTCTTATGATGTTTTCCTTCAACAATTTTCATAAGCCATTCTGGTCTTCTAGTTACAAACATAAAATATCCCATAGTCATTCCAAATAAAAATCCGCATCCATACCCCAACACTACAACTTGCCAATTAAATCCTCTTGACTTGTCTAAATTCTCATCTTGTTGGAGTGTTAGTGGAGATGGCAGTGTCAGTAGCTCCATACATTTCTTTGATAAAGGCAATCCACATAAGGCCAAGTTCCCACCATATGAATCATTTCCAAATGTATTAAACTGGCTCCCTTGAGGATTGGTCCTACTAGTTGGTTGTCCGAAAGGTTTAGTACTTCAAGAAACGTTAAACTTTTCAATTGCTAAGGAATCTCCCCAACAAACTTGTTTGAGGAAAGATCCAATGATTCAAGGTTTTTCAAATTTCCAAGTGAAGTTGGGATGCGGCCTTCGAGGTTGTTATGGGATAAGTTAAGACCCCGAAGTGAATTAAGACTCCTAATGGATTTCGGAATCTCTCTTTGGAATTTATTTCTTGAAAAATCAATGATTGATAAGACTGTTAAGATTCTTGAAAATTCAATCTCATGTCCTTTAATCATCACCACCACAAAATCTTGACAATATCTGTCACCCATTTATTTCAATTTCATTTCATGTTCATCGACATTGATCATAGCTCCAAATTCTTTCATATAATTTGTTGGCAAAAGGCTAGTGAACTCATTGCAAGATATGTCAATAATTCTCAACTTAGGAAAAGGATGTTTGGCTTTGGTCTTGGAAGTGCCTATGTGACCATGAAACCTATTAAACCTCAAGACAAGAACCTGTAATTCTGTAAGAGTTTCCAACCAGTGGGGAAATGTATCATTTATCTTGTTTTTTCCAAGATCTAGAACTTCCAAGTGTCAATAATTGAGCAAAGATCGTGGAACTTTTCCTTCAATTTGGTTGCCATTCAAGTCAAGATTCCTTAGCATGTTGCCTTCGGTAAATGTTACAGTAAATGTGCCACGAAAGCTATTGATCCCTAAATTTAGCACCGATAGACTATTGCTCAAGTTTTCCAAACATTGTGGAATCAAGCCACTCAAACTATTATTAGACAAATCAAGAACTTGAAGCGAACTCAAATCGCAAATCAATGTAGGGATTTCCCTGCTCAATTTATTGCTTGAGATAGAGAAAACATTTGTGGTGTTAGGTGGAACAGGGAGTGGTCCTTGGAGTAAGTTGGAATGCAAGTCAATATACTGTAGATTCTTCCATGGAAGATGCTCTAAACTTGTAAGGAAATTATGAGAAAGATTTAAATTTTGCAATGATTCTTTCCGCACAATGAATAACCATTTTGGAACTTCACCATGAATTTTGATGTTTGAAAGGTCTAGTGAACACAAACTGGCTTGTTCCCTCAAGAAGATTGGGAATTCGCTCAAGTTGCAAGAAGCTAAGCCTATAGTGTCAAAGTTGGTCAAGGTAGAGTTGACACTGGTGTTGATGTTCAATGAGAGACCATTATATGAGAGATCAAGATAGGACAAATATTTTAGCTTAAGCAACTTATCTAACTTCACTGCACCATTTAAGTTATTTGATGAAAGCATCAAGTATGTTAGGTTCTGGAGTTCATAAACTAATCCTGGAATTGGTCCCTGTACCTTATTGTTACTCAAATCAAGAGCAGTTAGTTGGCTCATGTTGCCAAGGGAATCCGGTATTTGACCGTTCAAATTGTTTCCGGAAAGATCCAAGACAGTAAGTTGGTTCATGTTTCTAAGGGAATCCGGTATTTGTCCATTCAAATTGTTTCCGGAAAGATACAAGCGATTAAGCTTTGCAAGGTTTGAATTTGATGAGGGGATTTGACTGTCGAAACTATTATACTCGAAGTCTAGATTGGTGATTTGTGTAAGGTTCCAAAGAGAAGCTGGAATGGACCCTGAAAGGTTGCAGTCAATGAGGTACAAAATATTTAAGGCTTTAAGATTGCTGCTTGATTCAGGCTATTGGCCAGAAAAACTTATAAAGGAGAGATCAAGAAACTGAAGGGAACTAGTTACATTGAAGTATGGAAGTTTACCTGTGAGTTCTGAATTTCCCCTAAATTGAGCTCTCGTAGGTTTGGAAAGTGAAAAATGTTTTCTGAGAATTTCCCACGCCAGTTGATAATCAGCAAAACTGAGAGATGTCAAAGAAGATAGATTTAGCAAAGCATGAGGTAAAGGTGAAGAGATATTCAACTCATCAAGTGTAGTTCTCTTAATTGGGTTAGGTTTCGAATGAGCATATTGAAAGTGTGTTGTTCAAGTCTTCCCGCATAGTTGTAATAATCAAAGTGAGAGAGGTCAAGGGAAACCAATTTGGACAGATGGTAGATTTTTGAAGGAATTGGGCCTGCAAAATTAGAGAAAGAGAGGTTGAGATGGGTCCAACTTGAAAAGGAGCCAAAGTCGGGTGAAATTGTAGAGAAATTGAAGTCATTGAAGGCAAGATTGAGGGTTTGGAGGTGACGAATGTGGAAGAGGGTGGTGTTGGGTTGGATGGTGCCCTGAAGGTGGCTGCAACTGAGGTCAAGTCCAATCACATGACCATTCGACTGAGGTCAAGTCCCTCCCACGAGCAGCAATCACTAGTCTCATTCCAGAACACCATTTTAGGATGAGAATCAGATTCACAACCTAAAGAGGCATTAGCAGTTATGGTAAATGTTGTTTTAAATGGGAGAATTGAAAATCTCTGGTCCTCAAGGTAGGTATGGCGTGCAGAAGAAGAAGAAGAAGAAGAAGAAGAAGAAGAAGAAGACAAGAGAAATAGCAGAAGAAATTGATGAAGAAACATAAGCCAACTCATTTTGTTTTCTTATAGGTAGGAGGATTTAGAGATATATATATATATATATATATGAAAAGCAGAGGAGAGGAAAAAGGATAGTAGTTTGATGATGGAGAAGGAATAAATGTATTACACATTCTTATACACACTGCTAAGTCTTTCTATGATGGTGGTGGTCAAACACGGCAACTATGTGATTTTATCCACTAGCCATCATGACTTCCAAGTTGGCAATAGTGATTCTTTGTCTTTAATTCCAATGGGAAATTATGTTGATATTGTTTATATTTTGCATTGTCATTTTAGTTTGAGTAATTTCAATTAATCTTATTTTGAACTCTTAATTTTAAATTTAGTTTGAGTAATTTCAATTAATCTTATTTCAAACTCTTAATTTTAAATTTTGTGTTAATTTGATTTAATTGATAACATTGATTATGATTGTTGAAAAGAAAAAATGTTACTGAGTTAGTTGATAATTGAATTGAATAAGTTTACAATTTTTTAACTATAAAAATATGAAACATGCAGCTCGTGTGCACATTTTTCATAAAAAGAAAATATTAAAAGTTGTAATCAATTGAATCAAATTGAGATAAAATCATAAATTAATGTCAAAATTGAGTCAATTGAAATTATAAAAACAAAAATAATACAAGAATAAAAATATAAAGACTACTGACATAGTTTTTCTTAAATCAATTAGAAGCTGGTAATGCCTTGACTATTTATAAAGCAAGTAATAAAACATTTTGGGACTGGTTTGATTTTAATTGAGCAAAAGCATAAACATAAGATTCATTATTTTTTTGTTGTCTCACAGTTTAAAAAATATATGAATTTTTTTGGGTATTATTTTTCACAATTTCATTAATGGAATATTTAAAAAAAAACTAGGCATTTTTTATTGTTTACTAAATATATTTTTCATAGTACAAGGTAACAGAAAATGATGAATCCTATGATATAGTTATTTTCATCAAATTGTTGAGCATGATTTTGTTTGATGTAGTTTATTCAATTTTTGCAATTAAAAAATATATTTTTTTAAAGTAAATTAAAATTGTTTATGTAATTGTTGTTTATGGTGTAATTGGAATAAAAGATATTATTAAGAAAAAGACTAGTGGTCCAAATAATTTGCCCAATATATTTTATGCTTTAATTCTAGTGATCCCAAAACAAGTCATCAAGGTTGGTCATAAGTGTAGAAAAAATTGGAGTTGGTATTAGAAAGTAAGAGTGAATGGAACAATTTGAGACTGAAATTGTTAGAGAAATGGGAGGCAAACCAACCTTGGGTTGGTGGGATGAAAGAGAGAGAAAGATTTCCAGTCATCTAACCAATACAAGGTCAAGCCTCTGGCTCTTGAGAAATTACCACTGCCAGGTGGTGCTCCATTCCAATAAGAGAGTGCCACGCAAGTATAATGTCAGAGAGTATGCCACATTCACACACGTTTGACTAGTTCAAACAACATTAACAGACGTTAACACTCTATTCCAAAAATAAAACGTAAACACTGAAAATTGCTTTTTTAACTTTTCAAATTCCCTCCCAAAACTTGAAATTTGAATTTTTTTGTATTTGAAAGAGAATTTCTCTTTCTTCTCCCATTCTCTCTCTACAATTCTTCATCACTCATCACATTCGGTCTTCAACAGCAGAACATTACATTCATTAATTTTCAATTAAATCATCCATTGAAAAAAAATTACAAAAAAAAAACATCAAGATTATCATCCGTATCACATCTTCTATTTGCCCTTCAACCTCGAGCGAGCCTCAAGGACCACAATCGTTGTTTTGGATATTAACGTCGAACATGGTGGAGATTTTGAATCCAAAATTGAACGACAAAGTTCTCTCATCTGGATGCCATTGCTTTATTGTGTTACTTAATGGACTAGATCTAGTACTGAAATAAAACATCAGTAACTCAAATATAGCATATACATCAGAAACCATAAAAGATTATCCAACAAAGTACTGCTTCAAAGATAAATAACTTACCTAAATGACACCATTTGTTTTTTTGGATTTCTTCTTCATTGCATCAGTGGCACCCTTCTTGGACCTTTTCACCTTTTTATATTGTTTTCCTTCAACAGTTTTCATAAGCCATTCCGATTTTCGAGTTACGAGCACATGATATGCCATAACCATTCCAAACACAAATCCGCATCCATACCTCATCACTGCAACTTTCCAGTTAAATCCGCTTGACCTGTCTGAATTCTCATCTTGGTGGAGCATTGGCGGAGGTGGCAGTGGCTGTAGCTCCTTACATTTCTTTGATAAGAGGAATCCACATAAATCCCAGTTCCCATAGGACGAATCTTTTCCAAATGTATTAAACTATCTCCCTTGAGGAATTTGCCCCACTAGTTGGTTATATGAAAGGTTTAGTGCCGCAAGAAACATCGAACTTGTTAGTTACTAAGGAATCTCCCTAATAACTTGGTTTGAGGAAAGGTCCAACGATTCAAGGTTGCTCAAGTATCCAAGTGAAGTTGGGATATGGCCTTTAAGGTTGTTATGAGATAAGTTAAGACCCTGAAGTGAATTAAGCCTCCCAATGGATTTCGGAATCTCTCATATAAATTTGTTGCTTGATAAATCAATGATAGAGATGACTGTTAAGATTCTTGAGTATTCAATCTCATGTCCTTTTAAAATCACCACCACATAATCGTTATAATACATATAACCCATGTATTTCAATGGCAATTCATGTTCATCCACGTTCATCATAGCTTCAAATCGTGATATATAATTGGTTGGCAAAAGGCCAGTAAACTCATTGTAAGATATGGTGATAATCCTCAACTTAGGGAAATGATGCTTGCTCTTTGTCTTGAAGGTGTCTATGTGACCATGAAACCTATTAAACTTCAAGACAAGAACCTGCAACTCTGGAAGAGTTTCTAACCAATAGGGAAATGCATCATTTATCTTGTTTCTTCCAAGATCTAGAATTTCCTACCATCCACAATTGAGCAAAGATCACAGAACTTGTCATTCAAGTTAAGAAGCGCACTGCCTTTCGCAAATATTGTAGTAAAGGTGCCATGAAAGCTATTCATTCGTAAATTCAACACTGAGAGACTATTGCTGAAGTTTTCCAAACATTGTGAAATCATACCACTCACTGTTATTAGACAAATCAAGAACTTTAAGCAACCCCAGACCACAAATCAATGGAGGGATTTCTAAGACATGCATTTGATAAGAGAAAAAAAAAAGAAAAAGAAAGGTCTAGTCACTCATCACTATTGACCCCCTTTTTTACTAATAAAAGAAGTGCCAATATATATATATATATATATATTTCAAATAAGAAAAAACAGAACAAAGAAGAAATGAAATAAGATTCAACAAATGCTTCTCAAAATTATACTCATCAGTCAAAACTCCGTTTTGCATCACTTGTAAGCCAAGATTTCACACCTAAACTTCAAAAAGTTATTTTTTATTTGTTTCTAGTGAGTAAATAGTTTAATGACATCAAAGACAATTCTACATTATGCATTCACATTGCAGGGAGAAGGTTTGTGATGACAATCAAATATAATTAAAATAACAAATGGAATAAAAATCTACATCAATATCTTACCATATCGTGACCAGATGTAATTGGAAGAATTTCCTGTGAAAGACTATCTTTAATTTTAAAAGCATTTGGTTAAGTGTTCAGTTTCAGAGTAAACGACAACAAAGTTTTAGGATCCAAAACCAGTAAAAATAAAATAAAATAAAATATATTAAAAAAATTCCAAATATCAAGTAGAAGATTCATATTAGGTATAGGAAAACACACCACCAACCTTGGCCAACTATTATTTTTTCTCTTTAACCCTTCTTCAAAATCAGTAACTCTCCTTGGTAGCTTCCTTTGATTTTCTAAAGCAAGGGTTCAAAACTCAAATCTAAGGGTATGCGATAAAACACAGTAGACAAACACATTCGAGCAAAGATCTAATGCTCTAATGCCCACAAATCATGAAGGCCTGTAAACATAACCAAAGGTTAGACCAAGCAATTGAAGTCTCTATAGGAATTAAAGAGCTTTTTGATTCTAGTGTGACTGTGTGGGGCATTATACCATGCCCAAAATTTGCATTCCTTTCACAAACACAACAGAAAGTACTATTAAAAGAATTCCTATTAAAATTTTGTACCTAAAAGAAAGTACTATTAAGTCATATTAGATGCGTGTGTATATATTATCCAAACTCATTTGATGCCATAACAAGATATCAAACAACTGAAATAGAAAATCAAGATCCAAAGCCAAAAGTGAAGCATATACCATATCTTGGAATCATCAAGTAAAGCTTGGATCACAAATGAATATTCCAGACCTATACATAATGAAGTTTTAACAAATGCTTTACTAGCCAGCAAAAGCAAATGAACAAATTTTAGCACACCAAGGCCAGACAACGCAAAGGCAAGCCAAGGCCAACACATCCAAGCCCAAGGAAATCCAAGGCCACTACGAGGACAAGGCCAAAAGGCAAAGCTAATGAAGTTTAAAGCCACCCCCAAGGTCAAGGCAAGCAAAGGCCACCACAAGGTCAAGGCCACCAAGGGCAACACAACCAAGGGCAAAGCCAAGGTTGAACAACAAGAAGCAAGGTCGCTAGGACCAAATCCAAGCAGCTTTTTAGAGAGAATAATTAATCAATATTGCTATGATTGACACCTATATGAACATTATCATGGCATATCAGTATCACGATAATCACTAGCAATACAGCCACTGCCTCTTCCTACCAAAAAATCACGAACATGAATACAACATGCATATGACAATTTTTTAAAAAATGTCAAACATGACATGTGGGAACATGCACATAATATATAATTTTATATATTTATTATATGTTATGATTTATGATTCCAAGATAATAAATTAAGGAAATTTGGCCATAAACCCCCTCCTAGCTTCCTTTTCTTGTTAAAAGGACAACAAAAAATATAGTACTTTCAAAACGTCCTCATAATTATAAAGAGTCCTATATGAAGGACAAAAAAATATAATACTTTCAAAACCTCCTCATAATTATAAAGTCCTATATGAAGGACAAAAAAAAAAAAATAGTCCTAATATGAAGAACAAATCATCCGATTCAAGTGTTTAGCTAGGTGTATGAAACATTTTATCCTTCAATAATGGACCAAGAATAGAGGAATTTTCGAGGGCTAGGACCAACAATTTAGAAGGCAATGAAATGGGGGGAAAGGGTTTCTTGGTTGTGCAAAATCCCATAATTTCTTTATCTATATAGTTCTTTAGATAAATATCATGCTACCCCAACACCCATTAGTACTCTGCAATTTATTGAAGTGTCCTTGTAATAATATAATCACACCAGCCTATGTTCTACTAGTAATCAAAAGAAAACAAAGAATATAAGCACACCAACCAATGTTCTGCTATCTATTAATTAAAAAAGACAAATAAATAAGCACACTCACCAGCTGTAACACCCTCAAAATAAACCCATAAATCATACAATCTTAACATGCTTAAACATAAGAGAATAAAGCATAATTACATTTCATCAAAGTATTCATTACAAAAATGTATTATATGTTGACATCAAAAGTAAATGCTCTACGGGCTTACAACTTTCCAAGTCAACACTTGGTTACAAAAAAAGAGTACTAACTCTACACAAAAGAAGCCCTTGGCTTGATATACATGTAATACAACAAAACAACAAAAGAAGGGTCCAACAGCCTCAAGCCTCCCAAGCTACATCCTTGGAGGTGGCATGATATCTGTACCTGAAAATGATGTCCCATATAAGGTGAGCCAACGCCCAGTAGAGACATGCTAAAACATAATATGAGCAATAACTAAAACATTAGCATTTGATAAATGTTTAACTCACATAAATCAATTCATAACCCATTTCAATTACATGACAAATGTGTCCATATTTCATTCCATTTTCCATTTCTTAACCAATTTCTCGATTCATAACCCTGGCCCAGAACCTGGCCATATACTTTAAATGAGATTACATCTCATATCAATAATTCTTCCATTTTAACAATTCAAATGAGATAGCAACTCATATCAAAACACTTCCATAAGCCTCAATAGATACACATATTTGCTGTATCAATGACACATAAAACACTTCCATACTTCACAAATGATACACAGATTTGCTGTATCAATAATTCAATAGATACACATGTTTGCTGTAACAATGGAGTCCATCCCCTATCTCCTCCTAAATAATATCCGGTTTAGGAGTCCATCCCCTATCTTCCCCTAAACCGTGGAGTACATCCCCTATCTCCTCCCACACAATACAATGTATATAAACGTTTATCATATACATGTTCAATTAATACACAAATTCGATGTATTATTCCTATCGTCACATTCAATGACATATCCAACTGATTAGTTTTAATTTGCCTAATCATCATGCAGTGTCTACAACAATCAAGACTATCCTCCACCGATAGCCCCAAAGCAATTATTTCTAAATAGATAATAAATGCATCAACAGATAAATTACCAACATTTTCAAAAGTGAGTGATTAAAGAATCCAACTCCACCATCCTATCTCATAATGAGCCAATTTCATTATTTCTAGCTCAATTTCATATTTCCATAATAATTATCATTAATTACACTAATGACCCAAATATACCCCAAACATGGCATTTTCCCCATTTTTCTCAACATTGACCCAAAGGTCCAAATATTATCAACAACATCAATAACCTCCTTTTTAGACCCAAAACATCTATGTTTGAATCAAAAGAACAAAACCCCCCTCTTTCCAATATACATATCTCAAACCCTAACTTCCCAAATCAAACCATCTATACAAATAACTCAACATTTATGTTAAAACACATAAGAATGAGTAGGAATCCCTACCTCAAATTTCGGAGCTCAACGGAGAAGATGATGAAAACTCAAAGTGCTCCAAATCCCAAGATTTCAGATCAAAAGATAGCCCACACCAAGATCAACACTTTTTACAAAGGCCCAAAGGTGGGAGATCACTAGGGCTAGATGATTTCTTAGAGAGAAGGTGAGGTTTTAGAGAGACGAGCTCTCCAATGGTGGTTTTCGAAAAGTAAGAGAGAGAATGGATGTTGAAAAGTGATCCAAAAAGTCAAAACTTAGACTGATATAAAAGTCGCCCCGCTCGAGCGTCAGACACAGACTCACGCTCGAGCGTCAAAACGCCCGCTCGAGTGTCGATTGCACATTTCCAGAAGTTTTGCAGGTGATGGTCCCCGCTCGAGTGTCAAACTCCCCTGCTCGAGCGGAGGGAAAAAATCAAAGGGTCACGCTCGAGCGTCAAAACTCCCCCTCGAGCGTACGAAGACTTGCAGAGAAAAAAATACTAGGAGATGGAAATTCACGCTTGAGCGTCCAAAACGCCCGCTCGAGCGGAGAAGCAACAACAAAGGCCCGCTTGAGCATCAAAAGCCCCGCTCAAGCGTGAAGGCCAAATTCTGGGCATCAACTTTTGGTTTGAAAGCACCACCAACTTGTTTCAACCCTGCCCAATACAACCCAAGACTCAAATACAAAGAGTAGAGGATGGAAATGAGAATGAGACAGCAAACACATCCACGGAACCGAGTCCAGAAAACAATAAATAAAGAGAGGAAAAACCAGGATCGCTTATAAATTAAAATAAAACAAATAAATAAGCATACTCAGCGACAGTGTTATTAAAGGCTCAAGGGGCACCAAGGCGTTGAAGGTCTCTTGGGGCCTAGGTGCAAGGTGCAAGGCGCAAGGCGAGGCACGGGCTTTATTGAAGCAAGGTACACAATCTTAGTAAAAAATAGATAAATTAACATAGACTAATGATTCATAATGTAATGTATGATGTCATGAATTAATTATTTGTAGTTTTTTTTTTATATTTTTTTCAACAGAGACTCAAAACAAAGAAAATGACATAATTGCAACAAAAACACACACACACACACACACAAAGCATGGAAGAGAAGCCAAAAAAAAAAAAAATAGGGAAGAAGAAGAAGAAGAAGAAGAAGAAGAAGAAGAAGAAGAAGAAGAAGAAGAAAACATGTGCTTGCTTATACAAACTGCTGCTATTCTCATTTTTGCATTATTCCATGTATGAAGCAAAAAAGAAAACAAAGAAGCAAGAAAGAAAGAAAGAAAAAAAACCCAGTCCAGCAGCAAATAGCAAAGAAGAAGAAGAAGAACTATGCCCAACAAGAGAGAGAGAGAGAGAGAGAGAGAGAGAGAGAGAGAGACATCAAGCTTTCGAGCAAATATGAATGGAGATTAGGGCATTTCAATCGACTTGGGGTTGGGTACTTGCATATAGCTAAGGGTTGTAATCTTATGTAATTCAAGCCTTTAAAAGCACGATTTGAGCCATTAGATTCATTCAGAGAGCCAAAAGCAAAAGTCACGCCTAGGCATGCAACTTGCGCCTTTTCTCGCCTCGACAAGTCTCGCATAAGGCGCATGCCTCTTTCAAGTCGCCTCACCTTGGGTATCTGCAGGTGCAATTGTTGCGCCTTGTTGTGCCTTGCGCCTAGGCGCGCTTTTCACAACACTACTCGGCGAGTACTTTACTATCAACTAAAATCAAATTAACAAATTTTAACACACTCATGCCAGTGCTCTGGCATCAATTACAAACCAAAAAGAATTTTAGCACACTGGGCAGTGCTATGCACAGTATAGCTCCCTAATTAGAACATTATATATGCATAAAAGAGTAAAAAGCATAGCCGCTAGTAGCTCATGGGAACTAAAAAAAATTATGCCTTTGCTTGTATTAGAAGAATAAGAAATTGAGGACCTACGACAATGCTTTGCTACCAATTAAAAGCAAAAAAAAAAAAAAAAAAATAAATAAATAAATAAAGCACACCAGCTAGTATTTTGCTATCAACTAAGATCAAATTAACAAATTATGGGACACTCGTGCCAGTGCTCTGGCATCAATTACAAACAAAAAAGAATTTTAGCACACCCGACAGTGCTCTGCATAGTATAGCTCCCTAAAGAGAACACTATATATACATAAAAGAGTAAAAAGCACACCCGCTAGTAGCTCATGGGAATTAAAAAAAATTATACATTTGCTTGTATCAGAAGAATAAGAAATTGAGGACCTACGGCAAAAGACAACAACAAATGAAGATGTGAGTTAGTACATGGCACTTGAAGCTAGTAAAATGATTTTTAATATAAATGTGAAGACAAATCGTAGCTTGGAGACTTAAGAGCAAATTAGAGATGTCAAAACAAATAAATATACTTAATTATGATTTTTGAAATGATCGTAGGGGCCATGGTTAAGCCTAGCCACTCCTTTCTAGTTTGATGGAAATCTTTGATAAGGAATGCCCTGGTGCCAGTTTTGGAGGATTTGTTGATGTAACATTCAAAAGTAGATTTTAAAGGGAGTACATTAAGTTCTTTCAAAAGTTTAATAATTAAAAAAAAATCTATTTTTCAGAAATTGGAAGCTGCAATTATAGTTCACATTCCTTTTTTCTCAACTAGTACTAAACAAAGCAAACTATAGGACCAATTTGGTAATAGATCATAAAATATGTTTCTAAATTCCAATTTCTATAAGGCTTGTCGTTTCCAAGGTAATTCTTTTATGGCTCGTTTGTCTTCAGAGGTAGAATGAAGAGAATTGATAGTGAGGGGATTAAGTAAAATTGTGTTTGTTTTGATAATAGTTGTTAGTGTGGGGATTGTTAAATTATTTTTATATAAAAGAAATATAAAATAATAAAACAAATAAAACTATGATTTTACTTAACAAAAAATACAAAAACAATAAACATTAATGTTCAAAACATATAAAAAAAAAAACGCCAACATGTAAAAAAAAAAACAAAACAAAACCTAAGCCGGAGGACTAATTTTCTAATACCAAGTCTTTGGCCTTCATCTCAATCTCAACATCCAAGGCCCATCCTAATTCGGAGGGCTTATGAATCCCTTCTCCATCTCCCAAAATAAATACAATATTAGTGAGTCCCACCTCCATCTCAATCCTATTCATTCCTCCATCTTCCAAAACAAACGAACCCTTCAATAAACATAATTGCCTAAGTCAAGTTTCCTTGTTGAATCTTAGGACATTTTTTTTTCCATTCATAGTCATTTGACTTGGCAAAAGCTAGGAGTATTTTGGCAATAAGAGAGAAGTCTCAAATCACAAACTGTAACGATCTAGAATTTTTACCCTCTACTCGAGAGGGGGAGTTGATGCTCGAGCGAACTTGAGAGGCCCCCAGTATTTTTTGCAGTCTGTTCGAAATTCTGAGAGTTGTGAATTCCCGCTCGAGCGTAGAAGTGGTTACTCGAGCGGACGACTTTGTTGGTCTGCGCGCTTGAGCGCTCGAGCAGTCTGACTGGTTGAGTTTGAAATTCCGAGATTGGTGGGATTGTTTTTGACCTTTTATTATTGTGTTTGGAGCCTCCCTATTTTATTTTGGGACGTTGATCAAAGTGGTAATATGATGGTAAAGTAAGAGTGAACCAAGAATTTAATTCAGGAAATTTTTCCTACGAACAACTGTTACTCTTTTGCCCTTTTCTTTTTCCACACTTTGAATTTGGATGTGAGGCTAGAACCATTGAAAATCTTGTTTCTGGGGCTTCAATTTGGACACAAGAACGACCTAAAACACAGTCCGGATGAGAGAGTTACGCCCGTTTGAAGCTTTAGTATCTGTGCTGGAAGCAGGTACGCTCGAGCGGGAAAATAAACGCTCGAGCGGACTGCGCAAATTTAGCAACTTAAAAAGTGGGTTTCTATATCATTCTTTACATTTTCTTTTTCCCTCTTCCTTCCTCTTACCCTAGGTCCGAAAATCCTTGATCTCTTGACCCAAATATCTTCCATTTCTCAAAGTTTTGGCCAAGATCTCCTACCAAGAAAGTGAAGAGGCTTGAAGAACTCACTTTTCAACCGATTGGATTTCGGATTGGTGAAGGATTCTTCTTGGAGCTTTACTCTTTTGCTTGATTCTTGAGGTAGGCATTGCTAGAAATTCAGCTTTTGACGGCGTTTAAAAAATGCCGCTGTAGGTGCCAAAAACGTCATTAATTTTTTTTGTGACGCTTGGCACTAAACGCCGAGGACGCGGCCGTCACTATAGCATTGTGGCGCTTTTAAAACATCGTTAAATGGTTATAGGTGGCATTCTAAAAAACACCGCTAAATGTAATACATAACGTCAAACTGACGTCATGACAATTTTTAGCAATGTTTCAAAAACGTCGTCATAGCATTTTTTGAATTTAAAAAATATAACCGTTGGCTGTATAGTGGCATTTTCAAAAATGCCATTATATCTTCTTTTTTTTTTTTTTTGAAATTGTGCTAATTCTAGGTGGTTGAACCAAAAAAATACCTATAATAAAATTGAAAAATAATACTATTATGAAACAATAACTCTCATTCCCATTCAAATGAACATTTGTCAAAAGTCAAAAGATAAGCTGATCATATGAAAAGCAAATACAACATTAATTTACTTTCTCATTAAATTTAATATACAATCACCATTAACTACAAAATAACATATTCACAAATCATGTTTTAACACTCGCCAAAATATAATAGGAAAAATGTCCAGACAAACCCCATGACAAACCCCATGAGTTTTGATTTAATTTAATGTCTTGTCCTTATTACTAAATTCACTGAACTCAGTTGATATAGCATAGAATTTGCAATCTTCACTAGTCTGGATGCCTGCATCAAAACATGGAAGCCAAATTATGTAAAATGCATAAATCAATAATAGTAGAAGTGTTATTACAACTCACAATCTGTTAAAGAAGGTTTTGTACCTAGAAGAACAATTTAAATAAATCAGTCATTTTTGAAGCTTTGAAACTGCAGAAAATGGCAGAAAAAAATATTTTAACATGCTTCTTTTAGATAGTAATAAGTTTATAATAACATGCTTCTCTGTGTGTGTGTGTGTGTATACTAACTGACAACCACATATTGAAATGAATTCATATTCCAATAAAGAATGACAAATCTGATTCTAGTTGAGCAAGAATGTTAAAGCATAAATACTCATGATTCCTTTCATCAATCGGGCCAAGAAAATCTATAATTACCAATGGCACCTCCAGAACGTCTCAAGCCAGTCTGTAACAACCCACATTCATGTCTCAGTCATGCTTGCATGCATTTATATGTTTTTCCATGATAAGTTGCATTGTCAATCTTGCCTTGTTTTGCTTAAGTGTGTTACATGCTTTGTCCCTTCTTTGCTGACCCCAAGCCTAAGTCATGCCAAGCCTAGGTTATTCCAAGCCGAGGTCACCCTAAGCTTAGAACTATCTTGGAACCATTTTGGTTGACCTCCACCTTCGCTCTGACATATTGGCCGAGATGTCATTATCTAGGCCGAGGTGTTCATCATCAAGGCCAAGATGTGTATCATCTAGGCCGAGATGTTAACCTTGAACCCAAGTGATCTTGTTCCTGGATTGGTATGACCTAGACCGAGGTGTGGCACAGCTAGGCCAAGTGTTGTCCTTCCTAGCCGAGATCATTGTTCCCTTACTTGCTGATGCCTCGTCCTTAGCCGAGATCATTACTTGCCGGAGTGCCTTGCCGCCTAGCTTGTTGAATACACTTTGTCATAGTCTTGTCTTTTCACTCAGTCACCTTTTTGAGGAGAACCAACCCGGTAGTGCCACGTGTCCCAGCTGAGTGTTAAGTCAGCCGGCAGACCTAGAAATGTATCATTTGCTATGTGTCTTTGTTCTTGAGGAGAGAGAAGCTCTAGAAGAAGAAGAAGAAGTGTTTAGAGAGAGAAGTAGATCCCAAGCTTGATCCTTAGAGTTGAGCCGTTAGATCCGTGCTTTGAGGTTAGATTCTTGATCTATTCTTGTTATTCTTATTGATCATCTAGCTGCATTGCATGATCGAGCATGATTTGTAAGCCATGCATTGCTTTGAAGTTCGATTTTAGAAAGAGAATATGATATTCATGTGTTCTTGAGGAAAAGCCATGATTTGAACTGAAAGCTTGCATTAAGATCCATGTTTTTGTGTTTGTTTTCCCAAGATCTTCAAGTATGGGTACCCAGGTCCATGTTTTCGAACCCATAGCATGAAATCCCAGATTTTGTATAAACAAGTCATGATTTTAGCATTCATGTTCTTCATGTTCATTAAGAGGGAAACCCAGATTTTCCCAACTTCATTTCCCTGTATGTGCCCATCGGGACCACACCTCAGCAAGGAGGTGTGGGACCTCGGCAAAGACCTGGTTAGTACCCAGCATGTCTTCTTGACATGTAAAACAGCGTTTTAACTCCCAGCATGTTTTCCTGAGATCATTTGCATGCATGTAGGACTTGTTTTGAGAAGTTCATTCAGTAGACTTTGCCATGTGTTTGTAGGGCTTGGACCTTTGCTTTGATCCTGACGTTCCAAGAACTATGTGAGTGGTATTTTTAATAAAGCTATGTTATCATGTTTTGATAAGCTTTGCTTTGCTTTGTTTTGAAAAGTATTTGATCAAGCATGAATGATTATCCCTATTTTGTGTACCAAGTATAAGTTTTGTGTATCAAGTATAAGCTTTGTTTTGGATGACATTCTCGGGAAGTCCGTACGTGCTAGGGGACTTTAAGCATTTGTAGCACAAGTCCGTACGTGCCAGGGGATTTTAAGCATTTGTGGCACTAGTCCGTACGTGCTAGGGGACTTTAAGCATTTGTAGTACAAGTCCGTACATGCCAGGGGACTTTAAGCATTTGTGGCACTAGTTCGTACGTGCCAGGGGACTTTAAGCATTTGTGGCACTAGTCCGTACGTGCTAGGGGACTTTAAGCATTTGTCGCACAAGTCATCGACGGTCTATGAACGGATGACTCCGTCCTTCCGTGCTAGGGGACGTTAAGCCCAAGTAGCATAGTCCGTACGTGCCAGGGGACTTTAAGCGTTTGTGGCACAAGTCCTCCCATGCTAGGGGACTCTAAGCCTAAGTAGCATCATGTTTGAAAGGCATCGGCCACCGACAGTCTATGGACGGGTGTGCTCGATTCCGAGGCAATTAATCCTTATTTTGTCTGGAATGTCATCACCCCAAGTATTAAGTAGATGTTATTAAACATCCTAGCAAGATTTGAAAGCTCAAGTACATGTTTTGATACAAGTTATGCCAAGTACATGTTTTGATACAAGTTATGCCATGTATTGTATTTGACAAGGACCTCGAGAATCATTCATTTAACCCCTTTATTACTTATATCATTCACTGAGTATCCAAGCTCACCCTCTCTATATATATGTAGGTAGCAAGCTAGAAGGCGGTGACGCCGAGATGTGTTGTTTGCAAGACGATGTTTGATCCATGTTACGTCGGTAATATTTATGTTGGCAATCTTGAAGATTATGCTTCTTGACTTGTACTTCATGCATTTTGTTATGTTGGCTTTAGAAGCCTTTTGATCAAGATGAAAAATGTATTTTACCTTATATGTATTCAAGTTGTAAAGCTATGTAAAGATGTATGTCATTTCATTTGATCTAAGCACAGCTCTTATGGACTAATTTGATTTACATATATTACTTCCGCACATGTAAGCCCCATATATTATACTCTGATTGTGTGTGAATTTTGAAAGTTGGCCTTCGGTAATCTCGAATTACTGGCCATCACGGCACCATTCTACTAGGGGCGGAATGGGGTTGTGACACAGTCCTTGCAAAACCTTGCTAATGCCATGTCAGTAAGTATTGGTTCTTCGAGCAAGAGCTGATATTGCCCTTGGGACCTCTTTGAAAACAATCCAACTCCGTTGATTGGATTGAATTTGCACTGAAATGGTTATTATATGATTTGAATGAGCTTACACAAATTTGAAAAGTTGCAAAAGAAAGACAGCTTTATAAAGAGAGTAGTTTAGGACAGTTCAAGCTCTAGTCCAAAGGACATGGCTTAGATACCAAGTGACTAGTAAACAAAACAAACTTTAGCTTTACTCATTAGTTGTTCGTAGAAACAATGACAAACCTCTTTGTAACAATCTAAAATCTAAAAGGATCTAAAAACCAAAAAGAAACTAGTATTACTATTACATAAATAAAAATTCCACTCTTTGTTTTTTAAGAAAAAATAATACAAAACTTGAAGAAACAAATCTAGCAACATCATCTATAGCCAAAACCAAGCTCAGACACACATTATAAATATGAATGAATATTAGTAAAAATTGTTACTGCGTTCTGAATAGGTTCAAATAACAAACATCACATAAATGCATATATATATATATATTTCATCTGGGTTACACAGAAAAATATATTTCAAGCAGAGAAAGGGGTTTCCTACTTCTATATAGCAAACAGCAGCAGAAGAGTGAAGAAAATCAAACTTCAGAAACAGAGATGCTGCTGACAACTACTGAACCATGATGAATTCTTCGTATATAAGCATTTATTGAATCTAAGAATGAATGTAAAACTTGGGTCTGGCCAATTCACAATCAAATTATATTCACCTCACCTATTATAGCAGTAGACTTTGATGCTTTAGCAGCCATTATAGTCCCCTGGACATGATTAATATTTAAATCAAACAGCTAAATATATTTGTGAGTAGAGAACTTCATAAGTTATTGGAGGTGAAAGGCCTCGCCCTCATTACTAACCTGGCCTGGAGGCAGAATAGCATCAAACCTATCCACTCCAAACATGCCCAAATTGGAAAGAGTGAAAGTCCCTATATGCACAAACAACATAACTCAATTACATTTTCTGTTGAAAGAAGTTTACAAATCCAGAACTCCGCATTCAAGTTTACAAATACAAAATATTAAAAACCTGAATTGTACTCATGGGGCTGAAGTTGCTTGGCCCGGGCTTTTTCTACCAACTCCTTCCATTTTTGAGACAACAGATAAAGATCCAACTACACCAGCATAGAGAGATTACACATTAATAATAAATTCATACTACTATGAACAAAATACCAATAAAAAATCAATCACACAAGAAACTAGATAGTAAATTCACAAATCATTGACCTTATCAGCATCTGGAAGAACAGGGGTTATCACTCACCAATAATTGCCATGACAACTGCAATATTTATACTGCTATTATAAGTAAAACTCTTTCCATCTTTACATGCAGTATTCACAATTGGGTGCTGAGCAAGTGCCATGGCTGCAGCCTTGGCTAACAATGCAGCCATAGTCACACAATGAAAATATTTATGAAAAAACCTAACAAATGTTCACTAAACACAAGAAATATAAAAATATATCAGTTTTTTTATTTTATGTTTCTACTACAGTCTACAACAGTGAAAAGAGGGCAAAGTTAAATAATAGAGGGGTCATTTTACATTAGTTTTTTTTTTTTTTTTTTAAAGATGATTACAGATAAGGCTCTAGACGCAAGTTGCATGAAATTCCAGTGGCTGTGGGGAAAAAATATAAAAAATAAAATATATATCAGCAAAAAAAAATGGAGTTCAAGAAAAAAGAAGAAGAAATCTGGACATAACAGAAATCTGGAAAGAAAAATAAAATCTGGACAAGATCAATTTGTTCTTTGTTTGCTGCCAAGGAAGAGTACAAAAATCTGGAAAAAAAAAAATGAAAAAGTGGAAATAGAAATCTAGACAGAATAGAAAAAAATTTGGACAGAACAGAAATCTGGAAAAAAATGAAAAATGATGTGTCTTCTTTCTTCACTTGTTGCGAAGAAATAGAAGAAAAAAAATCTGGAAAAAAATAGATCAAAGAGGAAGACGAATCTGGACAGAACAAAGAAGAAGAGGAAGATGAATCGAAGAAGAGGAAGAAAAGAAAAAAAATCTGGACAAAACAACAAATGAATCTGTCGTTTCATACAATCACCTCATTGTCCATGCTATTGAAGCTTCTCTCCATCGTGATGTTCCACTCCTCTGTACTCGAATCCTTCTTTTTTATCTCTTCCTTTACAAGTTCATGTAACCGATCTCTACACTTCATCGCCACCTACAAAGAAATCAAACACTGATTAACACTTGTTAACGAAAAACAAAATAAAAACAACTTGCTTGAAACCTTGTTAATCAGCAGATTTAACAAAATGCGAGAGAGATCAGATCAGATTGAGTTTGGATTTTGATAAAATTAGATCGACTTTCTTGTTCGATTTTGGATCTACAATTTGCGAGAGAGATCGAGTTCGAGTTTGATGAAGAAAAGCTAGAGCAAGAACAGATCTAACAAAATGCAAGAGAGATCAGATCAGATCAGATTAGATTGAGTTTGGATTTCGATCAGATTAGATCGACTATCTTGTTCGATTTCAGATTTGCGATTTGTGAGAGAGAGAGAGAGAGAGAGAGATAAAGAATAGCTAGAGTGAGAAAGATCGAGCTCGAGTCCAATGAAGAACAGCTATAGTGAGAGAGATCAATATTAATCGCGAGAGAGAAGAGCAGCTCATGAGAGATTGTGTTACTTTTGGTAATTGGAATGGGGTTAAGTGTCTATTAAGTAAAACAGACTTGGCACATTGAGACCATCAACAGGCATCACGCATTGAAAAACGTATTGGCTACTGAAATATACCACAGCGTT
The DNA here is from genome assembly GCA_036172215.1 of Camellia granthamiana. NCBI lineage: Eukaryota > Viridiplantae > Streptophyta > Magnoliopsida > Ericales > Theaceae > Camellia > Camellia granthamiana. Next base: position 32,817 of record JAXFYN010001131.1, read on the forward strand.
TATAAAACGTCTTTGATTCAAGTGCCATCGTAGGCAACTTTTCTTGTAGTGAGGGGTCCTAGTTCTTCTTCAATACTTGCATTAATAGATAGATTTGTGGTATTTTGATTATATAAATACAAAATCTCCATTTTTGAGCATATAGTGTACATCATGAGATTTGGGGGTTTAGGGTTTGAAGTGTTGGGGGTTCAATTGTTGGGTTAATATGGTGGATTATGAACCTTAGGTGTATAATCAAGGGGGAAATTGGAATTAAAAGTAGTGGTGTGAGAAGTTTCAATTTTTCTTGAAATTCTTGATTTTTCTTGAAAACCCTAAGTTGATTCATGATGATAATTTATGATTTTGCCCAAATTGAAAGTAGAATCATGAAATTGAGGTATTGAATTATATATATACAAGTTTAATTAAATTTTGGAAGTATTTGAAAATTATGTTAAAATTAGCGATTGAGCCTTTATTATGGATATTGTAAATCATGCTATGATGTGAAATGAAATTTGGGAAAAAGGATTTGTTAATGATATGGATGACATGGGCCTTGGGATGAAATGATGAAATGGAAATTTAAGAGTTCACCTTGAATTATGTCGAATTATATTTAGTGGTGTTGAGTTGAATCATGTTGAATTGTGATGATTATGTTGAATTGTGTTGATTATGTTGAATTGTGTTGAATCGTGGTGAGTTGTGTTGTGTTGTGTTGGGTTGGGTTGTGTTGAGTTTGAGTTGTGTTGTGTTGGGTTGTGTTGAGTTTGAGTTGTGTTGTATTGGGTTGAATTGTGTTGGGTGGTGTTATGTTGGTACCCGTGCGGGGAATTTGAAAAATATTTTTTCAGTGCCCACGACCATCCGTATAATAGCCGGTAAATGTGGGGGATGGTTTTAAAAATTGACGAAAAAGGGTTTTTGGGGGCCCACGTCCCGCCGTATAGTAGCCGGCAAATGTGGTGATGATTTTGGATTAAAGGTGCCCAATTGCTCTATCTAGGCTTATCGCTTGACGAATGTGGGAAAATGTTTTTGGGTGTCCACACAGTCCCGCCGTATAGTAGCCCGCGAAAGTGGAAAACTAATTTTTGGGTGTCCACATAGTCCTGCCGTATTGTAGCCGGCAAAAGTGGAAAAACGGATGGTTTTCGAAAATGTTTTGGGTGCCCACATCCCGCCGTATAGTAACCGGCAAATGTGGGGGTTGGTTTTAAAAAGTTAAAAAATGGTTTTTGGAAGAAAATGGTTTTTGGAAAAAAATGGCTTTTGAGAAAATAGTTTTTGGGAGTTCACTTCCCGCCGTATAGTAGCCGGCGAAAGGTGAAAAGTGTTATGAATCGAGTGCCCGCTATCCCGCCATAGTAAGTCGACAAAAGGTGGATTGTGTCGAGATGTGTGTTGAGTTGATGATGTTATTTGTGACTTGTGATGAATTTGTGAAATTGCATATTGATGTGTAATTTGGTTTAAAGAGGAAATGTGCATAGACATTATTTGTAAAGAATGGAAACCAAAAATGGGTAAGAGGATTATGAACTGGTGATGGTAAACTTAATGAAGTAGTTGTGGCAATAAAGGTAAATTATGAGTGTTGTTCTGTAAATAAATTAGGGAACTTGAATTTGAATTTATGGAGTTCTAAATAAATATAATGAGTAGAAAGGAAGAAGGAAAGACAAAGACGAGTATTAAAAATGGGAATTAAATAAGAAATATTTTGAGAATTGGTTAATAATTTGTAAATGATGTTGTTTCTCAAATATGTTTGTTTCACAAGGATCTATGGTTTTCTGAAGTTAAGGGATGATTTTTAATGGCTGAAGGTTTTTCTTAAAGGTGTTTAAATAGTTTTTTTTTTTTTTTTGAGAAAAAGGTACTCTACTTATGATATTTTGAAATTATAAAATGTCACTCTACTATATGGTATCACCCTGCATGCATCATCATTTCTATTTGTGTGTTGTTATTGATTGAGAACTATGAGATTCCTACTGGGCATTAGTGCTCACCCCTATTGTTTTTATCTTTTTACAGAAAGAAAGTGTGGATTCCTTGATTGAAGAGTTAAGAAGTCCATGTGTCTTTTATATGTAATTTCATTGTAGATGTAATGGATCTTGTATTTGTATTTTATTTATTGGTAGCTTCACAGTAGGAGATTGGCATGAATTGTTATCATTGTAATATTCATTGAGAGAGAGAGAGAGAGAGAGAGAGAGAGAGAGAGAGAGAGAGAGAACATGTATTATTATATTTCTATTACTCAAGGGTAATGGACGTTTGCAAAAAAATGGACCTAAATTACAGGCTTTGGTAATGTTTCCGAGTAGTTAAAATTTGGGGCATGACAACTTGGTATCAAAGCTAACCGGGTTTGAATACCTGGAGCTCGTGGGAAGTGGTTTTTACCACAATGGGTTGGCGTCGCTTGGTGAGGATATTTGCATATAGAATTAGGAGGTGTAGGACATTATGTGTTGCATTGTGTGAACTTGGGTTGAGCTTCATGGACAGTGCTTGTGGCCAGTTAACTTGCTTTGAGATCTCATTGGAAACGCATTTGATCAACGTGGTTTTCAGTGAGAATTCCTTGGGAGTTCCGGGACAAGTGATCATCCTTGTTGTCTTGACTCGATTGTGTGATTTGTTGCTTAACAATACTTATGTGTTGTGTCATTATATGTTAGGTTGGTTTCATGTTGAGGTAGGAAGAGTAAGTATCTTAGGAAAGGGTTAGAGTTCAGTTATTGATGTTTGATGTTGTTATTGAGATAATTAGAGCTGTAGGATGGGTATTAATCTGCAATGAGGGAGACATTATATATTGGCAGAAATGTATATTGACTTATGAGTCTCAAATTGAATGAAAGTGTTTGTGGAACGTGTAATGTGAGAGTTGTATGGTTTACAAGGAGTATAGTTGAGATGAGGTGAGATCTTAGAATGGTATGAGGTTTGTTTAAAGTTACATAAAATGTTGTGAGGGATTTGTGATGGGGTGAGAATTGTGTTTTGTGAGGATGAGGGCAGCGTTGGTGAAGTGTTACCGTAGGCTAGTAGTTATGTATGAGAGGGTTTGTGATATTTAAGAATTGAGTGACATGATTAAGGTTTGTATAGAGTTCATGAGTATAAAAGACACTTAATCGTTAAACGCTAGAGGTAGTTCTTGAGAAGAAGTGTGGGTTGTAATTACTGTAATCAGTGTTGTGTGATTAATGATTCTTTTGTGTGGCTCAAAATGAGTGTTGCTATATCGGCACAAGAATAATGAGACTATTGAGAAAGGTGCTAATGCAACGCATATTTGAAAAGTCTAGAGTGATTCTAGAAACAGGTAGAATGGTCGAAGAAGCTCCATCTCGGGGTAGACGATGTGAGGTAACTTGTAAGTGTTGGTAAATGTTATGAAATTCTTGACTCTGTTCGTATGAGGATAATAGATGATGATGACTACGATGATTATGAATTGTGAGATGTGAAATGATGTATGTATTGACATTTGAGCCGTGAGGGTGGCTAATTAGTCATTTGTTTTTTTTTTTGGGTAAGATTAGAGGATTGGTTTGGGTTAGTTTGTTTTGATGCGACTTGTAACGGGTGAATTCGATGAATGCTACTTGAAGTTAATTAATGCTTAACTATCTTGGGATTTGGCTTGTTTTGGATAAATAGAGATATGAATGAATAGTGTTTGAAGGGGTACTAGAGGGCATGGAGTCTTACTTGTACATATATACGTGTGTTGTTCATGTGAATTTATGAAATTGCTCTAAATGAGTTAAAAATGTTTGAATGAGAATTGTTGTAAGTGCACTTGTGCCAATGTGTATATATATTGAACGCTGATATAAGTGTTGACATTTGTAATGAATATACTGGTTTGTTTCTGTTTGTTGTTGTTACAATGTGTATGGGAATTGTGTTGCAACGTCACTGGATGGGTGGCGGAGGTTATTTGGTGGTGGTTGGAATTCATCGGGAAAATGTTGAAACGGATGTGGAAAACGAAAATCTATTTTCCTTGTGTGTGGCCTGGGAAGGCACGGTTGAACTAAATGTTAAAAACTTAATCTGAATATGTTCATGAATGATTTTCTCTGTTCTACTTTTACGTGCTAAAGGGGATAAGAAATAGATAATGCTGTTAATTGGAATGCAATTGAGAATTGTGGTATTGGATCATACAATGCGATGTATTATTTGTTTTGCTTATATTGACTTGGTGTTAGTTTAAGGGTGATTTCTTTTCCTTGAAATTGAGAATTTATCCCGAGTGTGGATCTAGTTTTGAACATCAAAGGGGCATGTTTCCATTCTTGTTTGAGTTTCCTTTTGTTTGGTTTTCTTCATTTTGAGGACGAAATTTCTTAAGGAAGGGAGATTGTGACACTTTGTACTTTTGGGTTTGGAATTGAGGTAAGGTGTAATCGAAAGTTGTTAAGGTCTGGTGGAAGCATATGGGTGCTCTCATGTTTTATTTTTGGACTAGGGGTTGTTAAGAATTGGTGAGTATAAGGTTGTTGCTGGCTTTGGTTAGAACAGATGCAATTTCGGGGACGAAATTTCTTAAGGAGGGGAAGATTGTAACGATCTAGAATTTTTTCCTTCCGCTCGAGCGGGGGAGTTGATTCTCAAGTGAACTTGAGAGACCCCTAGCATTTTTGCAGTCTGTTCGAAATTCTGGGAGTTGTGAATTCCCGCTCGAGTGTAGGAGTGGTCGCTCGAGCGGACGGCTTTGTTGGTCTGCGCGCTCGAGTGCAAGATTGGGCGCTCGAGCAGTTTGCCTGGTTGAGTATGAAATTCCGAGACTAGTGGGATTGTTTTTGACCTTTTATTATTGTGTTTGGAGCCTCCCTATTTTATTTTGGGACGTTGATCAAAGTGGTAATATGATGGTAAAGTAAGAGTAAACCATGAATTTAATTCGGGTAATTTTTCCTACGAACAGCCGTCACTCTTTTGCCCTTTTCTTTTTCCACACTTTGAATTTGGATGTGAGGCTAGAATCATTGAAAAGCTTGTTTCCGGGGCTTCAATTTGGACACAAGAACGACCTAAAACGAAATTCGGATGAGAGAGTTATGCCCATTTGAAGTTTTAGTATCTGTGCTGGAAGTAGGTACGCTCGAGCGGGAAAAGAGACGCTCGAGCAGACTGCGCGAATTCAGCAACTTAAAAAGTGGGTTTCTAGATCAGTCTTTACATTTTCTTTTTCCTTCTTCCTTCCTCTCACCCTAGCTCCGAAAATCCTTGATCTCTTGACCCAAATATCTTCTATTTCTCAAAGTTTTGGCGAAGATCTCCTACCAAGAAAGTGAAAAGGCTTGAAGAGCTCACTTTTCAACCAATTGGATTTCGTATTGGCGAAGGATTCTTCTCGAAGCTTTACTCTTTTGCTCGATTCTTGAGGTAGGGGTCCTAGTTCTTCTTCAGTACTTGCATTAATAAATAGATTTGTGGTATTTTGATTATATAAATACAAAATCTCCATTTTTGAGCATATAGTGTACATCATGTGATTTGGGGGTTTAGGGTTTGAAGTGTTGAGGGTTCAATTGTTGGGTTAATATGGTGGATTATGAACCTTAGGTGTATAATCAAGGGGGAAATTGGAATTAAAAGTAGTGGTGTGAGAAGTTTCATTTTTTCTTGAAATTCTTGATTTTTCTTGAAAACCCTAGGTTGATTCATGATGATAATTTATGATTTTTCCCAAATTGAAAGTAGAATCATGAAATTGAGGTATTGAATTATATATATACAAGTTTAATTGAATTTTGGAAGTATTTGAAAATTATGTTAAAATTAGCGATTGAGCCTTTATTATGGATATTGTAAATCATGCTATGATGTGAAATGAAATTTGGGAAAAAGGATTTGTTAATGATATGAATGACATGAGCCTTGGGATGAAATGATGAAATGGAAATTTAAGAGTTCACCTTGAATTATGTCGAATTATATTTAGTGGTGTTGAGTTGAATCATGTTGAATTGTGTTGATTATGTTGAATTGTGTTGGTTATGTTGCATTGTGTTGAATCGTGGTGAGTTGTGTTGTGTTGTGTTGGGTTGTGTTGAGTTTGAGTTGTGTTGTGTTGGGTGGTGTTGTGTTGGTACCCGCGCGGGGAATTTGAAAAATGTTTTTTCGGTGCCCACGACTGTCCGTACAATAGCTGGTAAATATGGGAGATGGTTTTAAAAATTGACGAAAAAGGATTTTTGGGGGCTCACGCCCCGCCGTATAGTAGCTGGCAAATGTGGGGGTGATTTTGGATTAAAGGTGCCCAATTTCCCTGTCTAGGCTTATCGCCTGACGAATGTAGGAAAATGTTTTTGGGTGTCCACACAGTCCCACCGTATACTAGCCCGCGAAAGTGGAAAACTGATTTTTGGGTGTCCACACAGTCCTGCCGTATTGTAGCCGGCAAAAGTGGAAAAACGGATGGTTTTCGAAAATGTTTTGGGTGCCCACATCCTGCCATATAGTAGCTAGCAAATGTGAGGGATGGTTTTAAAAAGTTGAAAAATGGTTTTTGGAAGAAAATGGCTTTTGAGAAAATGATTTTTGGGAGTTCACTTCCCCCCGTATAGTAGCCGGCAAAAGGTGGAAAGTGTTATGAATCGGGTGCCCGCTATCCCGCCATAGTAAGTCGGCAAAAGGTGGATTGTGTTGAGATGTGTGTTGAGAAGTGTGTTGAGTTGATGATGTTATTTGTGACTTGTGATGAATTTGTGAAATTGCATATTGATGTGTAATTTGGTTTAAAGAGGAAATGTGCATAGACATTATTTGTAAAGAATGGAAACCAAAAATGGGTAAGAGGATTATGAATTGGTGATGGTAAACTTAATGAAGTAGTTGTGGCAATGAAGGTAAATTATGAGTGTTGTTCTGTAAATAAATTAGGGAACTTGAATTTGAATTTATGGAGTTCTAAATAAATATAATGAGTAGAAAGGAAGAAGGAAAGACAAAGACGAGTATTAAAAATGGGAATTAAATAAGAAATATTTTGGGAATTGGTTAATAATTTGTAAATGATGTTGTTTCTCAAATATGTTTGTTTCACAAGGATCTATGGTTTTCTGAAGTTAAGGGATGATTTTTAATGGCTGAAGATTTTTCTTAAAGGTGTTTAAATAGTTTTTTTTTTGAGAAAAATGTACTCTACTTATGATATTTTGAAATTATAAAATGTCACTCTACTATATGGTATCACCCTGCATGCATTATCATTTCTATCTGTGTTGTTATTGATTGAGAACTATGAGATTCCTACTGTGCATTAGTGCTCACCCCTGTTGTTTTTATCTTTTTACATGAAGAAAGTGTGGATTCCTTGATTGAAGAGTTAAGAAGTCTATGTGTCTTTTATATGTAATTTCATTGTAGATGTAATGGATCTTGTATTTGTATTTTATTTATTGGTAGCTTCACAGTAGGAGATTGGCATGTATTGTTATCATTGTAATATTCATTGAGAGAGAGAGAACATGTATTATTGTATTTCTATTACTCGAGGGTAATGAACATTTGCAAAAAAATGGACCTAAATTACAAACTTTGGTAATGTACCCAAGTAGTTAAAATTTGGGGCATGACACAAACCCACCTAACCTTTAACTTACCCACCTTGCTACTTATGTGTGCACACATGCAAACTAGAATAACCATACAACTCTTGAACAAAAACAAAACCAAAATAGAATATCCATCAAAATTGTAAATCCCCTTGAATGAAAATAAGCATCAACCAAAAATATTGGAAACATAATGATGAAGTTGAGGTTTGGATTTCTAGAAAATAAACTTGGAACACAAAATTTAGGAACAGAAAAAAAACAACGATGGTGAAAGTAGAATAATCAATGCAGGTTTAAGGACAAAACATATGATGTCATTCTTGAAGTACATCAAAATATTCAAACAATTTAACAAAATTTACAAACACTCTACAAGTTGATAAAAACACAAAACCACATGTACTATTCTTAAGGGTAAAACACTTGATATAAAATTCCATCCACATTTAGCACTTAAATAAAAATCAAAACCAAAATATCTCTATCCCATATGATCATCTATTTTCTATAGAGTCCATGTTCTATATGTAATTATGTGGCCACTCTGTTCCTTGGGACGAAACTTTGGATAATTTAAAATCTACTCAAAACAGTAAATGGTGCTGTCTATTGTTATTCCGAATTTGGATAGTGCTGTTTATTGTGGGTTCAACAAGAGAAAGAACCAAAATACTAGGGATGGTGTGTTACTTCAAGTCTTCTCAAAACGAAACCCAACAATAATTTTATTAAAATTATGAAATAATGGAATGTAACCAGTAAAGGCAATAAAATAATTTAATATCTAATTTGACATAAAATTGAGTTTGGCATAAGAATTTCATAAAACCCATCAAAATACAATAATTACATAAGGTTATTTGTACACAAATTTCAACCAAAACTAACTTGAGCGTGATACCCAATTCAAGGTAATACAGTTTTTTTTTTTTTTTGATCGGTAAATGTCAGTTGTTAGATTAGCACCTACGAGAGAAAATCTCTCCACTCTTGGCAAAGCATCTAAATGCTTGCACTCCCTTAATTCAACTTCCCTAAGGGAAGTTGAACCCATGACCTCCCTAGGGACTAAACCCCAAGGAAGGAATGGTGACCAACTAGGCTAGGCTTGGTTGGTTAATTCAAGGTTGTAACACCCCAATTTTCATACCCAAATGACAATACAACAATCATGACCCTTTTTAAGGAAAACCAATTATACAATCCCACACTTGCATTTCATAATGTAAATAGTTCCTCATGCGATAATACATTAATCCGACAACAAGTAAATGAACAAATAAACACCCCAAAGGGTTTACAAGTTTCCAAAGCTTAAGCCCGATTACACAGAATGGTTATTCAAATCCACACATACAAAGCGCTTGGCTTACAAATAGAATCACAGTAAATGAGAACCTTGTGCTCTCAACACACACACTTTTCCACGCCCTCAGTTAGGTGGATTCACCATGTCTTTTCCTACACAAAAATCCCGTAGGGTGAGCACAAAGCCCAGTAGGAAATCCTTTACAAAGTATATACATTTTATACAAATCTCAAGAGATGAATGTATATGCCATGCTATGCCTTTTTATAGATAAATCACATCTTCATCTTTTGAAAACCATCATGCTCAATGATGCCATGCAATTTCCATTGTTCAAAGCTTAAAAATTTAACTCAAGGGGCGGTAAATACAGCTCTGGTAATCCCTAGGTCGGTGTCTGCAAGTAAACTATACAAGTACTACCAATTTGTCATTTTTACCAGTTTCAACTGGAGGGCTCGATACCTCTAATCTGTCATTTTTACCAGTATTAACTGGAAGGCTTGACACCTCTAATCTACACCACCTTTCAAGACTTACCACCGTATTTACCCCAAAACCATTTCGTGAAAATTTGTTTCTCAACATTCTTTTCTAAATGCAAAGTTTTCAAATCAAATTTCAAAGCTCTTCATTATCAAATGAATTAATATGCCAATGCAATGATTAATAATACAATGCAATATTTCTTTCACTTTCAATGCTCCCACATTGTGATCAAAATTCTCATTTCTCATTTCAATGCAATTTCATAAGATAAATAAATACTTTTATTTCAATTCATCCAAGGGATAACATAATTCCCAAATTTCACACAATCTTAACAATTTAGTCATCTCAAGACTATGTTAATACTTTTAAACAACAATTCCCAAAACTTCAACAATCCCCATACTCCATAAAAACATCGTTTATATGTAAATAAATAAACAATTTTCTAACATCATTTATTTTGGCACACAAAATAAATATAACATCTTCCAAAGATTTTCAACATCTTTCTAAAAACCCCCAATTTCTAGGTTTTCTCACCAAAACCAACCATTTTCAAATATTTGAGAAGATCTCACAAGAAACATCTTTCTTTTACCAACGTAGTCCAAAACTCTCAATTTCTATTTTTAAAAAAACAAGAAAGTGAACCCACTTTCAAAATCACTCATCTTCTTGAATCAACAATCCATTTTCCAAAAAAAAAAATCAAATGATGATTTCGAAAATCATCTAGATCTTGTAAAAACATATATATAACTCAAAGAAAATCCCTACCTCAAGCTTAGAAGAGAAAATGAGCCAAACAAGGTTGAAACTCCAAAGTTATCAAAACCAACTTCTACTTGGATCAAAATGAAGCTCTAGACAAGATTTACACTTAATCTCAAAGGACCATGGTGAAAAGATCACTCTAGGTGAGTAGATCTAGAGATCTAGGTGCGAAAAGTCAAGTTTTAGAGAGAGAAGAGAGAAATCACGGTTTGAGAGGAAAAGGGAAGGAAAAGTAATGAGAGGAAAGTGGTTTGGGTCTATTTATAGTAGTAGAGAATTGCCCTAAAGTCAAATAAAAAAGACAAGTCAAAAACCCCCAAGAAATAGGGCCCAAACCAACGTAAAAAGCTAAAAATTATACGCAGGTGTCGACCCTTCGGGCGTAGGGGTCGACCCTTAAGACAGAAAAGCAAAGACTGCAATAGGCAAGGTGTCGACCCTTCCCAGACTGGTGTTGACACCAAAAAACAGCAAGCAAATTCTGGACAAGGGTCAACCCTTCCCAGACTGGTATCGACCCTTGTGGCCAACAACAAAAGAAGGTATCGACACCTCCAAGACCGGTGTAGACCCCAGAACACGATTTTTAAGTTCCCAAACAACTTTTCAACATAACCAAGCATGAACGAGCAATCCCAACAAGTTTAAATTGATTTGTACTCCTCCAAAAAAAAGATACAACAACACTAAAAATTCCCAACATAAAATAAAGGATTCAAATGCACTTCCCAAAAGCTTTGAAGGGCACAAGTGCTACAAAGGTAATATAGTATCTCACAATAAAAGATAATAATTGCATATGATCATATTCTTTTTTCTTTGTCATTTTTTCATTTTTTGATCAGCAAACTAGAGAGCACTTTATTAATGATAAAAGAGAAGTACAACAAAACCAAAAAGTATGAGCAAAAATTGCATCATAGCAAATCTATCTCATCCCAAGTAGGTTGAAAGAAAGCAAAATCATGTGCAAGCTCCACCAAGAGAAAACAAAATGGTTTGCAATAGATCAACTATAGCAAGAGGAAGGAAAGAAAAGAACAGAACAAAACAAAACCATACACCTACAGCCCAACACCAAACTGTCATAAGGCATCTCGAAAGCCATATAAACAAAGGCAATAGATCAACATCGAGCCAAGGTGAATGACAACAACACAGCAGCAACAAAGAAATCAACATCACAGCAGCAGCAACAAGAAACCAATGTGATGATCAACCTCACAGCATCATCAAGCAATATTTAATCTCAGCAGCAAACAATAAGGCACCAAAAATTCAATCTCAGCACTAAAAGCATTCAGTTCACAACTTCATGTTCTTTATGTTTCCTTTTTTCATTTTCCATTTTATGTACATGAGCGTGGATGATTTTGCCTCTTCTTAGCTGAAGGTAGCTTTTTTTTATTTTTTTATTTTTTTTAAAAAATTTTTAATTTCTATTTCTATCCAACAACAAAGGAGATGACAAAGGAAGCTATACATAAAAAGATAAAGTCAAACTCATCAATTCAGTTTTGGGCATTTCCTTCTTTTTTTTTTTTTTCCCCTTTTGCTTCATTAACAACCAAAATGAAGCATTAATAACCAAAGCAACAATCATACATGAACATTCCTAGAACCTCAATACAAAAAGCAAATTCATGGGATAATTATAACATTATAATAAGATTTTTTTATCACGCCCCAAATTTTAATAACTCGAAAATATTACCAAAGCCTTTAGATTAGGTCCATTTTTTTTTGTTACAAACATCCATTACCCTTGAGTAATAGAAATACAATGATACATGTTATCTCTCTCTCTCTCTTTCTCAATGAATATTACAATGATAACAATACATGCCAATCTCCTACTGTGAGGCTACCAATAAATAAAATACAAATACAAGATCCATCACATCTACAGTGAAACTACATATAAAAAGACACATGGACTTCTTAACTCTTTAATCACAGAATCCACACTTTCTTCCTGTAAAAAGATAAAAATAACAGGGGTGAGCACTAATGCCCAGTAGGAGTCTCATAGTTCTCAATCAATAACTAATACACAGATAGAAATGATCATGCATGCAGGGTGATACCATATAGTAGGGTGACATTTTATAATTTCAAAATATCATAAGTGCCTTTTTCTCAAAAACTATTTAATCACTTTTAAGAAAAACCTTCATCCATTAAAATCATCCATTAACTTTAGAAAACCATAGATCCTTGTGAAACAAACATATTTGAGAAACAACACCATTTACAAATTATTAACCAATTCCCAAAATATTTCTTATTTACTTTCCATTTTTAATATTCCTCTTTGTCTTTCATTCTTCCTTTCTACTCATTATATTTATTTAGAATTCCATAAATTCAAATTCAAGTTCCCTAATTTATTTACAAAACAACACTCATAATTTACCTTTATTGCCACAACTACTTCATTAAGTTTACCATCATCAGTCCATAATCCTCTTACCCATTTTTGGTTTCCATTCTTTACAAATAATGTCTATGCACATTTCCTCTTTAAACCAAATTACACATCAATATGCAATTTCACAAATTCATCACAAGTCACAAATAACATTATCAACTCAACACACTTCTCAACACATATCTCAACATATATCTCAACACATTCCACCTTTTGTCGACTTACTACGGTGGGACAGCGGGCACCCAATTCATAACACTTTCCACCTTTCGCCGACTACTATACGGCGGGAAGTGAACTCCCAAAAGCCAATTTCTCAAAAGCCATTTTCTTCCAAAAACCATATTTTTCCAAAAACCAATTTTCAACTTTTTAAAAGCATCCCCCACATTTGCCGGCTACTATACGGCGAGATGTGGGCACCCAAAACATTTTCGAAAACTATCTGTTTTTTCACTGTTGCCGGCTACAATACGGCAGGACTATTTGGACACCCAAAAATCATTTTTCCACTTTCGCCGGCTACTATACGGCGGGACTGTGTGGGCACCAAAAAATATTTTCCCACATTTGTCCAGCGATAAGCCTAGATAGGGCAATTGGGCACCTTTAAAGTTCAAACCACCTCCACATTTGCTGACTACTATACGGCAGGACGTGGGCCCCCAAAAACCTTTTTCTTCAATTTTTAAAACCATCCCCACATTTACCGGCTATTATACGGACGGTCGTGGGCACCGAAAAAATCATTTTTTAACTCCCCGCGCGGGTACCAACACAACACCACCCAACACAACTCAACCCAAACTCAACACACCCAACATAACTCAACTCAAACTCAACATGACCCAACACAACTCAATTCAAACTCAACACACCCAACACAACTCAACTCAAACTCAACATAATTCAAACACAATTCATCATAGTCCAACACAATTCGATTCAACATCATTTAACACAACTCAACATCATCAACACTATTCAATATAAGGCAACACAACTTAATTCAACAACACTATTTACAATTCAAAATAATTCAAGATAAATTCTTGAATCCCCTTTCAACATTCCATAACTAAATTTATGTCATCTATATCATTAACAAATCATTTCCCTAATCTCCTGTCACATTATAAAATGATTTACAAAGTCCCTAATAAAAGTTCAATCGCTAATTTTTAACATAATTTTCAAACACCTCCAAAATCCAATTAAACTTGTACATATATAATTCAACCTACCAATTTCATGATTCTACTTTCAATTTGGGAAAAATCCTTATTTATCATCATGAATCAACTTAGGGTTTTCAAGAAAATCAAGAATTTCAAGAAAAATTCAACTTCTTAAACCATTACTTTTTATTCCAATTTTTCCCATTGATTAAACACCTAAGGTTCATAATCTACCATATTAACCCAACAATTAAACCCCCAACACTTCAAAACCCTAAACCCCCAAATCTCATGATATACATTATATGCTCAAAAATGGAGATTTTGTATTTATCTAATCAAAATACAACAAATCTATCTATTAATGGAAGTATTGGAGAACAACTAGGACCCCTACCTCAAGAATCAAGCAAAAGAGCAAAGCTTTGAGAAGAATCCTTCGCCAATCCGAAATCTAATCGGTTGAAAAGTGAGATCTTCAAGCCTTCTTCACTTCTTGGCGAGAGATCTTGGTCAAAACTTAGAGGAATGGAAGATATTTGGGGTAAAAACCTAGGGTTTTTGGACCTAGGGTGAGAGGAAGGAGGAATGAGATGGAAAATGCAAAGAATGATCTAGATCGAGTGTCGTTTTCCACACTCAAGCGTACCTGCTTCCAGCACAGATTCCAAAACTTCAAATGGGTATAACTCTCTCATCCGGACTCCGTTCTAGGTTGTTCTTATGTCCAAATTGAAGCCCCCGGAAACAAGATTTCCAATGGTTCTAGCCTTACATCCAAATTCAAATTGTGGAAAAAGAAAAGGGCAAAAGAGTGACGGCTGATCGTAGGCAAATTATTCGAATTAAATTCTTGGTTCACTCTTACTTTACCATTATGTTACCACTTCAATCAATACCCAAAAATAAAATAAGAAGGTTCCAAATACACTAATAAAAATGTCAAGGGGCAATCTCACTTTCCACGCTCGAGCATTGCTTTCCACGCTCGAGCGCGCGCAAACTAACAAAGCCGTCCGCTCGAGCGACCACTCCCACGCTTGAGCGGAAATTCACAACTCTCAGAATTTCAGATTGTTTGCAAAAATGCTGAGAACCTCTCAAGTCCGCTTGAGCATCAACTCCCCCCGCTCGAGCGGAGGGAAAAATTCTAGATCGTTACAATCTTCCTCCCTTAAGAAATTTCGTCCCCGAAATTGTATCCGTTTTAACAAAATAGCAATAACCTTATACTCAACAATTCTTAACAACCCCTAATCCAAAATAAAACATGAGAGCACCCATATATATCCACCAAACCTTAACAACTTTCAATTACACCTTACCTCAATTCCAAACCCAAAAGTACAAAATGTCACAATCTCCCTTCCTTAAGAAATTTCGTCCTCGAAATGAAGACATCGACTACTTATAATCCCAAGGTCCATAACAACTTCCCAATTAATAACTAAGCGGACAATGTCTATTGAACGGCCAAAACTCAATTTCAAGGAAAAGGAATCACCCTTAAACTAACACCAAGTCAACACAAGCAAAACAAATAGCACATTGCATTGTATCATCCAATACAACAATTCTCAATTGCATTTCAATTATCAACGTTATCTATTCCTTATCCCCTTTAGCATGTAAAGGTAAAACTGAGAAAATCATTCATGAACGTATTCAGATTAACTTTTTAACATTTAGTTTAATCGTGCCTTCCCAGGCCATGCACAAGAAAATAAATTTTCATTTTCCACATCAATCTCAACATTTTCCCGGTGAATTCCAACCATCACCAAAATAACCTCCGTCACTCATCCGGTGACATCACAACACAATTTCCACACACAATTATAACAACAACAAACGGAAACAAACCGGTATATTCATTACAAATGTTAACACTTATATCAACATTCATCATATATATACACATTGGCACAAGTGCACTTACAACAATTTCCATTCAAACATTTTTAACTCAATTAAAGCGGTTTCACAAATTCACATGAACAACACATGTATACATGCACAAGTAAGACTCCATGCCCTCTAGTACCTCTTGAGACACCATTCATCATTTCACATTCACTATTCATGAGCATCATAATCATCAACACCTATTCTTCTCACACAAACAAAGCCAAGAAGTTCATAACACTCCACCCCCAGACTTGGATTACCAACGCTTACATGTTACTTCACTCCGCCTTCCTCGAGATGGAGCTTCATACACCCTCCTATACGTCTCTAGAATCTCACTAGACTTCTCGAATATGCGTCGTACTAGCACCATTCCTAATAGTCTCATCATTCTCAAGCCGGTACAATAACACTTATTTTGAGTCATACAAAAGAATCATCCATCACACACACCGATTATAGTAATTACAATCCACACTTCTTCTCAAAACTACCTCTAGCATTTAACTATTAAGTTTCCTCCATACTAATGAACCCTATTACAAGCCTTAATCATGCCACTCACTACTTAAATACAACAAATCCCCTCATACATAACTTCTAGCCTATGGTAACACTTCACCAACGCAACTTTCATCATCAAGAAATACTATTCTCATACTCCCTTTCCAAACTTTTCACAATCTTCTACATAACCCAAGCTAACCTCACACCATCCTAAGATCTTATCTCATCTCAACCATACTCCTTGTAAACCATACAACTCTCAGATTCCATGCGCCACAAACGCTTTGATTTAATTTAAGGCTCATAAGCCAATACACATTTCCACCACTACCTAACTTCTTCCTTACTACAATTTAATATTTCCTTTACAT
>JAXFYN010001132.1:0-49364 GCA_036172215.1 Camellia granthamiana
GAAGACAGCAACTAGACAGTCCCAAAACAAGCATTTTTTCAGTATAAAGCATGGCAAAACAGCAAACAAAAATGAGGCTAAACTAGCATGCGAAAATGGCCCCGAGAGCAAGCTATTGAAACAACCCGCAGCTGCTGTCCAAAAACAGAGAAAGGCCCTTCTTCAATGTTGAAGAGGGGCCCGAAAAATGGTGTTTTACAGTTTATGGTCAGCCCCAAAAATAGACACAAGTAGGCTCAAAATGTCATACAAAATGAGGGCAAAATGAGGCTACAACGCTAAGCATGCAAAACATTCACCAAATAGCCAAAGATCCTTAACAAAACATGAAGAAGGGATCATTTTAAGGCTATTTTCAGTTCTGATCAGACCCCAGAAACAAAAGCACAATAGGCTACCAAATCATGCAAGATAGGGGGCCAAAGAGGGCCACAATGAGAGGTGGTATATGGAACAACCGAACAAGGTTGAGCCCTTCTTCAATGTTGAAGAGGGGCTCAAAATAAGCACATTTACAGTTTATTACATGCTCAAAATCAGATTACTCATAAGTCAAAAATAGCATGCAAAAACATGGCATATGAAGAGATATTGAAACAAGGGTGAGATATGAATCTCAAATAGGGTAGAACCCTTCAACAAACATTTAGAATAGCTCAAAATAGTGACATTTGCAGTAGGGGTCGGAGCTCAAAATAGCAAGCCAAGAAGGCTAAAAAGATGGTACAAAAAAGAGCTCAAAAGAGGGGAAATGATACTTACCCTTGAAGACCAATCTTTGGTTGCTTCTTGGACTGAAAAACAGAGCCTCCTAGCCTCTGAAAATCCCTCCTTGCCGCTGGAAATGGAATAGGAGTGGTGGTGCTAGGTGGTGGTGAAGGAATGGCCCAAGAACTTGGAGGTTTTTGAAGCTTAGAATTATAGAGAGAGAGAGATACAATATAGAGCTCCCAAATCAGATTTTCTAACCCCTAAAACTGATCTGGAGGGCTGTATATATAGCCAAAAACGTTTAGAAAAGAGGGGGAAAAAGAGGGGGGAAAAAAGGGGGGGAAACATTTCAAGTTTCCCTCCAAAAATGGCCAAACGGGAAAGTGGTAGCTACGTTTCTCAAATGGCCGAGAGCCCTTCAACAAAGTCGAAGAGGGGCTCAAAATAAGAAACTTTGTAGTTTACGGCCGAGTCCAACGCAGCCCACAAGTACGCCTAAAATACCGTGCAAAAAGGCCCAAAAAGAGGTAAAAAAGGCAAGTGACAAATGGAGATGTCAAACAGTAAAAGGTCCTTAATAAAACATGAAAAGGACCTCAAAATATGACTATCTCAAGTTTGGGTCGGAGCCCAAAAATGTAGAACGAAGGTTCGGGAGCCAAAACACGCAGTTCGAGACCCCGAAAGTGGGCTGCAGGTGCCGGAAGTGGTGTTCAGCAGCGAAGTGGGCATCTGCGACCCCAGTGTTCCTCGGAACATTAAAACAGAGGTCTCCGCCAAAAACCGGAGAAAATGGATGCGAAATGAATGCTCGGGACCAAAACCGCGCAGTTTGGGGTCCCGAAAACCGGCTACAGGTACCGGAAGTGGCACACGACCACGAAGTGGGCATCAGGGGCCCCAGGGTTCCTCGGAATATTAAAACAGAGGTCTCCGCCAAAAACCGGAGAAGGCTGATGCAAAATGAATGCTCGGGGCCCAAATCACGCAGTTCGGGGTCCCGAAAATGGGTCGCCGGGCACCGGAAATGGTGTTCGGCTGCGAAGTGGGCATCAGGGGCCCCAGTGTTCCTCGGACCATTAAAACAGAGGTCTCCGCCAAAAAATCGGAGAAAGCGGAGATGGTTGGGCGGTCCCGAGCCGAGGCACACGGCCTAACGGCCCCGAAAACCGGGAGCCGGGCTCCGAAATGGGCAAAATGGCCTACGGCCACGAAAAGTAGCTCACGGCCACCGGGAGATAGTCTACAGGACCACTCCCTTCCCTCAGGAAAGAAAACAGAGAAAACCGAGTCTGGTTCGCAAACCGGGACAAGGCACAGAAGAGGGTTCGGAAGTCCGGAGGCAGGGCGCACGGCCGCGACTCTGAGACTTCTGAACGAGCACAGTATGCAACATCACCGAGCGCTCAATCGGTGACATCTGAGTCTTAAGGTCGGTCAAAAATGGGGTGTCTACAGTGTTCGAAGCCTAATGCGTGAGAAATTGTAAGTAAACGTTGTATTTTCATATCTGCCACTGTGCAGGAGATTCCGTGTAGGTGTTCGAGTGTTCGAACCCTAATGCGTGAGAAATGGTAAGGAAACGTTGTATTTACAAATCTGCAACTGTGCAGGAGAATCCGCATAGGTGTTCGAGTGTTCGAACCGTAATGCGTGAGAAATGGTAAGTAAATGCCGTATTTACATATCTGCCACTGTGCAGGAGAATCCGTATAGGTGTTCGAGTGTTCGAACCCTAATGCGTGAGAAATTGTAAGGAAACGTTGTATTTACATATCTGCCACTGTGCAAGAGAATCCGTATAGGTGTTCGAGTGTTCGAACCCTAGTGCGTGAGAAATGCTAGGTAAATGTCGTATTTACATATCTGCCACTGTGCAGGAGAATCCGTATAGGTGTTCGAGTGTTCGAACCCTAATGCGTGAGAAATGGTAAGGAAACGTTGTATTTACATATCTGCCACTGTGCAGGAGAATCCGTACAGGTGTTCGAGAGTTCAAACCCTAATGCGTGAGAAATTGTAAGGAAACGTTGTATTTACATATCTGCCACTGTGCAGGAGAATCAGTGTAGGTGTTCGAGTGTTCGAACCCTAATGCGTGGGAAATGGCAAATAAATGCCGTATTTACATATCTGCCACTGTGCAGGAGAATCCGTATAGGTGTTCGAGTGTTCGAACCCTAATGCGTGAGAAATGGCAAATAAATGCCGTATTTACATATCTGCCACTGTGCAAGAGAATCCGTATAGGTGTTCGAGTGTTCGAACACTAATGCGCGAGAAATGGTTTGGAAACGTTGTATTTACATATCTGCCACTGTGCAAGAGAATCCGTATAGTTGTTCGAGTGTTCCAAACCTAATGCGTGAGAAATTGTAAGGAAACGTTGTATTTACATATCTGCCACTGTGCAGGAGAATCCGTATAGGTGTTCGAGTGTTCAAACCCTAATGCGTGAGAAATGGTAAGGAAACGTTGTATTTACATATCTGCAATTGTGTAGGAGAATCCGCATAGGTGTTCGAGTGTTCGAACCCTAGTGCGTGAGAAATGGTAAGGAAACGTTGTATTTACAAATCTGCAACTGTGCAGGAGAATCCGTATAGGTGTTCGAGTGTTCGAACCCTAATGCGCGAGAAATGGTTTGGAAACGTTGTATTTACATATCTGCCACTGTGCAAGAGAATCCGTATAGTTGTTCGAGTGTTCGAACCCTAATGCGTGAGAAATGCTAAGGAAACGTTGTATTTACATATCTGCCACTGTGCAGGAGAATCCGTATAGGTGTTCGAGTGTTCGAACCCTAATGCGTGAGAAATTGTAAGGAAACGTTGTATTTACATATCTTCCACTGTGCAGGAGAATCCGTATAGGTGATCGAGTGTTCGAACTCTAATGCGTGAGAAATGGTAAGTAAATGCCGTATTTACATATCTGCAACTATGGGGGAGAATCCGTATAGGTGTTCGACTGTTCGAACCCTAATGCGTGAGAAATGGTAAGGAAACGTTGTATTTACATATCTGCAACTGTGCAGGAGAATCCGTATAGGTGCTCGGGTGTTCGAACCCTAATGTGTGTTCGAACCCTAATGCGTGAGAAATGGCCAATAAATGCCGTATTTACATATCTGCCACTGTGCAGGAGAATCCGTATAGGTGTTCGAGTGTTCGAACCCTAATGCGTGAGAAATGGTAAGTAAATGCCGTATTTACATATCTGCCACTGTGCAGGAGAATCCGTATAGGTGTTCGAGTGTTCGAACCCTAATGCGTGAGAAATGGTAAGTAAATGCCGTATTTACATATCTGCCACTGTGCAGGAGAAGCCGTATAGGTGTTCGAGTGTTCGAACCCTAATGCGTGAGAAATCGTAAGGAAACGTTGTATTTACATATCTGCCACTGTGCAAGAGAATCCGTATAGGTGTTCGAGTGTTCGAACCCTAATGCGTGAGAATTGCTAGGTAAATGTCGTATTTACATATCTGCCACTGTGCAGGAGAATCCGTATAGGTGTTCGAGTGTTCGAACCCTAATGCGTGAGAAATGGTAAGGAAACGTTGTATTTGCATATCTACCACTGTGCAGGAGAATCCGTATAGGTGTTCGAGTGTTCGAACCCTAATGCGTGAGAAATTGTAAGGAAACGTTGTATTTACATATCTGCCACTGTGCAGGAGAATCAGTATAGGTCTTCGTGTGTTCGAACCCTAATGCGGGAGAAATGCTTGGTAAATGTCGTATTTACATATCTGCCACTGTGCAGGAGAATCCATATAGGTGTTCGAGTGTTCGAACCCTAACGCGTGAGAAATGGTAAGGAAACGTTGTATTTACATATCTGCCACTGTGCAGGACAATCCGTATAGGTGTTCGAGTGTTCGAACCCTAATGCATGAGAAATTGTAAGGAAACGTTGTATTTACATATCTGCCACTGTGCAAGAGAATCTGTATAGGTGTTCGAGTGTTCGAACCCTAATGCGTCAGAAATTGTAAGGAAACGTTGTATTTACATATCTGCCACTGTGCAGGAGAATCCGTGTAGGTGTTCGAGTGTTCGAACCCTAATGCGTGAGAAATGCTAAGGAAACGTTGTATTTACATATCTGCCACTGTGCAGGAGAATCCGTATAGGTGTTCGAGTGTTCGAACCCTAATGCGGGAGAAATGGTAAGGAAACGTTGTATTTACATATCTGCCACTGTGCAACAGAATCCGTATAGGTGTTCGAGTGTTCGAACCCTAATGCGTGAGAAATTGTAAGGAAATGTTGTATTTACATATCTGCCACTGTGCAGGAGAATCCGTGTAGGTGTTCGAGTGTTCGAACCCTAATGCGTGAGAAATGGTAAGGAAACGTTGTATTTACATATCTGCCACTATGCAGGAGAATCCGTATAGGTGTTCGAGTGTTCGAACCCGACTGCGTGAGAAATGGCAAATAAATGCCGTATTTACATATCTGCCACTGTGCAGCAGAATCCGTATAGGTGTTCGAGTGTTCGAACCCTAATGCGTGAGAAATGGTAAGGAAACGTTGTATTTACAAATCTGCAACTGTGCAGGAGAATCCGCATAGGTGTTCGAGTGTTCGAACCCTAATGCGTGTGAAATGGTAAGTAAATGCCGTATTTACATATCTGCCACTGTGCAGGAGAATCCGTATAGGTGTTCGAGTGTTCGAACCCTAATGCGTGAGAAATTGTAAGGAAACGTTGTATTTACATATCTGCCACTGTGCAAGAGAATCTGTATAGGTGTTCGAGTGTTCAAACCCTAATGCGTGAGAAATTGTAAGGAAACGTTGTATTTACATATCTGCCACTGTGCAGGAGAGTCCGTGTAGGTGTTCGAATGTTCGAACCCTAATGCGTGGGAAATGGCAAATAAATGCCGTATTTACATATCTGCCACTGTGCAGGAGAATCCGTATAGGTCTTCGAGTGTTCGAACCCTAATGCGTGAGAAATTGTAAGGAAACGTTGTATTAAATATCTGCCACTGTGCAAGAGAATCCGTATAGGTGTTCGAGTGTTCGAAGCCTAATGCGTGAGAAATTGTAAGGAAACGTTGTATTTTCATATCTGCCATTGTGCAGGAGAATCCGTGTAGGTGTTCGAGTGTTCGAACCCTAATGTGTGTTCGAACCCTAATGCGTGAGAAATGGCAAATAAATGCCGTATTTACATATCTGCCACTGTGCAGGAGAATCCGTATAGGTGTTCGAGTGTTCGAACCCTAATGCGTGAGAAATGGTAAGGAAACGTTGTATTTACATATCTGCAACTGTGCAGGAGAATCCGTATAGGTGTTCGGGTGTTCGAACCCTATTGTGTGTTCGAATCCTAATGCGTGAGAAATGGCAAATAAATGCCGTATTTACATATCTGCCACTGTGCAGGAGAATCCGTATAGGTGTTCGAGTGTTCGAACCCTAATGCGTGAGAAATTGTAAGGAAACGTTGTATTTACATATCTGCCACTGTGCAGGAGAATCCGTATAGGTGTTCGAGTGTTCGAACCCTAATGCGTGAGAAATGGTAAGGAAACGTTGTATTTACATATCTGCCACTGTGCAAGAGAATCCGTATAGGTGTTCGAGTGTTCGAACCCTAATGCGTGAGAAATTGTAAGGAAACGTTGTATTTACGTATCTGCCACTGTGCAGGAGAATCCGTGTAGGTGTTCGAGTGTTCGAACCCTAACGCGTGAGAAATGGTAAGTAAATGCCGTATTTACATATCTGCCACTGTGCAGCAGAATCCGTATAGGTGTTCGAGTGTTCGAACCCTAATGCGTGAGAAATGGTAAGGAAACGTTGTATTTACATATCTGCCACTGTGCAAGAGAATCCGTATAGGTGTTCGAGTGTTCGAACCCTAATGCGCGAGAAATTGTAAGGAAACGTTGTATTTACATATCTGCCACTGTGCAAGAGAATCCGTATAGGTGTTCGAGTGTTCGGCCCCTAATGCGTGAGAAATTGTAAGGAAACGTTGTATTTACAAATCCGCCACTGTGCAGGAGAATCCGTGTAGGTGTACGAGTGTTCGAACCCTAATGCGTGAGAAATGCTAAGGAAACGTTGTATTTACATATCTGCCACTGTGCAGGAGAATCCGTATAGGTGTTCGAGTGTTCGAACCCTAATGCGTGAGAAATGGTAAGGAAACGTTGTATTTACATATCTGCCACTGTGCAAGAGAATCCGTATAGGTGTTCGACTGTTCGAACCGTAATGCGTGAGAAATTGTAAGGAAATGTTGTATTTACATATCTGCCACTGTGCAGGAGAATCCGTGTAGGTGTTCGACTGTTCGAACCCTAATGCGTGAGAAATGCTAAGGATACGTTGTATTTACATATCTGCCACTATGCAGGAGAATCCGTATAGGTGTTCGAGTGGTCGAACCCTAATGCGTGAGAAATGGTAAGGAAACCTTGTATTTACATATCTGCCACTGTGCAAGAGAATTCGTATAGGTGTTCGAGTGTTCGAACCCTAATGCGTGAGAAATTGTAAGGAAACGTTGTATTTACATATCTGCCACTGTGCAGGAGAATCCGTGTAGGTGTTCGAGTGTTCGAACCCTAATGCGCGAGAAATGGTAAGGAAACGTTGTATTTACATATCTGCCACTGTGCAGGAGAATCCGTATAGGTGTTCGAGTGTTCGAACCCTACTGCGTGAGAAATGGCAAATAAATGCCGTATTTACATATCTGCCACTGTGCAGCAGAATCCGTATAGGTGTTCGAGTGTTCGAACCCTAATGCGTGACAAATTGTAAGGAAACGTTGTATTTACAAATCTGCAACTGTGCAGGAGAATCCGTATAGGTGTTCGAGTGTTCGAACCCTAATGCGTGAGAAATGGTAAGTAAATGCCGTATTTACATATCTGCCACTGTGCAGGAGAATCCGTATAGGTGTTCGGGTGTTCGAACCCCAATGCGTGAGAAATTGTAAGGAAACGTTGTATTTACATATCTGCCACTGTGTAGGAGAATCTGTATAGGTGTTCGAGTGTTCGAACCCTAATGCGTGAGAAATGCTAGGTAAATGTCGTATTTACATATCTGCCATTGTGCAGGAGAATCCGTATAGGTGTTCGAGTGTTCGAACCCTAATGCTTGAGAAATGGTAAGGAAACGTTGTATTTACATATCTGCCATTGTGCAGGAGAATCCGTACAGGTGTTCGGGTGTTCGAACCCTAATGCGTGAGAAATTGTAAGGAAACATTGTATATACATATCTGCCACTGTGCAGGAGAATCCGTGTAGGTGTTCGAGTGTTCGAACCCTAATGCGTGAGAAATGGCAAATAAATGCCGTATTTACATATCTGCCACTGTGCAGGAGAATTCGTATAGGTGTTCGAGTGTTCGAACCCTAATGCGTGAGAAATGGCAAATAAATGCCGTATTTACATATCTGCCACAGTGCAGGAGAATCCGTATAGGTGTTCGAGTGTTCGAACGCTAATGCGTGAGAAATGGTAAGAAAACGTTGTATTTACAAATCTGCAACTGTGCAGGAGAATCCGTATAGGTGTTCGAGTGTTCGAACCCTAATGCGTGTGAAATGGTAAGTAAATGCCGTATTTACATATATGCCACTGTGCAGGAGAATCCGTATAGGTGTTCGAGTGTTCGAACCCTAATGCGTGTGAAATTGTAAGGAAACGTTGTATTTACATATCTGCCACTGTGCAGGAGAATCCGTGTAGGTGTTCGAGTGTTCGAACGCTAATGCGTGAGAAATGGTAAGAAAACGTTGTATTTACATATCTGCGACTGTGCAGCAGAATCCGTATAGGTGTTCGAGTGTTCGAACCCTAATGCGTGAGAAATGGTAAGGAAACGTTGTATTTACAAATCTGCAACTGTGCAGGAGAATCCGTATAGGTGTTCGAGTGTTCGAACCCTAATGCGTGTGAAATGGTAAGTAAATGCCGTATTTACATATATGCCACTGTGCAGGAGAATCCGTATAGGTGTTCGAGTGTTCGAACCCTAATGCGTGAGAAATTGTAAGGAAACGTTGTATTTACATATCTGCCACTGTGCAGGAGAATCTGTATAGGTGTTCGAGTGTTCGAACCCTAATGCGTGAGAATTGCTAGGTAAATGTCGTATTTACATATCTGCCACTGTACAGGAGAATCCGTTTATGTGTTCGAGTGTTCGAACCCTAATACGTGAGAAATGGTGAGGGAACGTTGTATTTACATATCTGCAACTGCGCAGGAGAATCCGTACAGGTGTTCGAGTGTTCGAACCCTAATGCGTGAGAAATTGTTTGGAAACGTTGTATTTACATATCTGCCACTGTGCAGGAGAATCCGTGTAGGTGTTCGAGTGTTCGAACCCTAATGCGTGAGAAATGGCAAATAAATGCCGTATTTACATATCTGCCACTGTGCAGGAGAATCCGTATAGGTGTTCGAGTGTTCGAACCCTAATGCGTGAGAAATGGCAAATAAATGCCGTATTTACATATCTGCCACTGTGCAGGAGAATCCGTATAGGTGTTCGAGTGTTCGAACCCTAATGCGTGAGAAATGGTAAGGAAACGTTGTATTTACATATCTGCAACTGTGCAGCAGAATCCGTATAGGTGTTCGACTGTTCGAACCCTAATGCGTGAGAAATGCTAAGGAAACGTTGTATTTACATATCTACCACTGTGCAGGAGAATCCGTGTAGGTGCTCGAGTGTTCGAACCCTAATGCGCGAGAAATAGTTTGGAAACGTTGTATTTACATATCTGCCACTGTGCAAGAGAATCCGTATAGTTGTTCGAGTGTTCAAACCCTAATGCGTGAGAAATTGTAAGGAAACGTTGTATTTACATATCTGCCACTGTGCAGGATAATCCGTGTAGGTGTTCGAGTGTTCGAACGCTAATGCGTGAGAAATGGTAAGAAAACGTCGTATTTACATATCTGCCACTGTGCAGGAGAATCCGTATAGGTGTTCGAGTGTTCGAACCCTACTGCGTGAGAAATGGCAAATAAATGCCGTATTTACATATCTGCCACTGTGCAGCAGAATCCGTATAGGTGTTCGAGTGTTCGAACCCTAATGCGTGAGAAATGGTAAGGAAACGTTGTATTTACAAATCTGCAACTGTGCAGGATAATCCGTATAGGTGTTCGAGTGTTCGAACCCTAATGCGTGTGAAATGGTAAGTAAATGCCGTATTTACATATCTGCCACTGTGCAGGAGAATCCGTATAGGTGTTCGAGTGTTCGAACCCTAATGCGTGAGAAATGGTAAGGAAACGTTGTATTTACATATCTGCCACTGTGCAAGAGAATCTGTATAGGTGTTCGAGTGTTCAAACCCTAATGCGTGAGAAATTGTAAGGAAACGTTGTATTTACATATCTGCCACTGTGCAGGAGAGTCCGTGTAGGTGTTCGAATGTTCGAACCCTAATGCGTGGGAAATGGCAAATAAATGCCGTATTTACATATCTGCCACCGTGCAGGAGAATCCGTATAGGTCTTCGAGTGTTCGAACCCTAATGCGTGAGAAATTGTAAGGAAACGTTGTATTAAATATCTGCCACTGTGCAAGAGAATCCGTATAGGTGTTCGAGTGTTCGAAGCCTAATGCGTGAGAAATTGTAAGGAAACGTTGTATTTTCATATCTGCCATTGTGCAGGAGAATCCGTGTAGGTGTTCGAGTGTTCGAACCCTAATGTGTGTTCGAACCCTAATGCGTGAGAAATGGCAAATAAATGCCGTATTTACATATCTGCCACTGTGCAGGAGAATCCGTATAGGTGTTCGAGTGTTCGAACCCTAATGCGTGAGAAATGGTAAGGAAACGTTGTATTTACATATCTGCAACTGTGCAGGAGAATCCGTATAGGTGTTCGGGTGTTCGAACCCTATTGTGTGTTCGAATCCTAATGCGTGAGAAATGGCAAATAAATGCCGTATTTACATATCTGCCACTGTGCAGGAGAATCCGTATAGGTGTTCGAGTGTTCGAACCCTAATGCGTGAGAAATTGTAAGGAAACGTTGTATTTACATATCTGCCACTGTGCAGGAGAATCCGTATAGGTGTTCGAGTGTTCGAACCCTAATGCGTGAGAAATGGTAAGGAAACGTTGTATTTACATATCTGCCACTGTGCAAGAGAATCCGTATAGGTGTTCGAGTGTTCGAACCCTAATGCGTGAGAAATTGTAAGGAAACGTTGTATTTACGTATCTGCCACTGTGCAGGAGAATCCGTGTAGGTGTTCGAGTGTTCGAACCCTAACGCGTGAGAAATGGTAAGTAAATGCCGTATTTACATATCTGCCACTGTGCAGCAGAATCCGTATAGGTGTTCGAGTGTTCGAACCCTAATGCGTGAGAAATGGTAAGGAAACGTTGTATTTACATATCTGCCACTGTGCAAGAGAATCCGTATAGGTGTTCGAGTGTTCGAACCCTAATGCGCGAGAAATTGTAAGGAAACGTTGTATTTACATATCTGCCACTGTGCAAGAGAATCCGTATAGGTGTTCGAGTGTTCGGCCCCTAATGCGTGAGAAATTGTAAGGAAACGTTGTATTTACAAATCCGCCACTGTGCAGGAGAATCCGTGTAGGTGTACGAGTGTTCGAACCCTAATGCGTGAGAAATGCTAAGGAAACGTTGTATTTACATATCTGCCACTGTGCAGGAGAATCCGTATAGGTGTTCGAGTGTTCGAACCCTAATGCGTGAGAAATGGTAAGGAAACGTTGTATTTACATATCTGCCACTGTGCAAGAGAATCCGTATAGGTGTTCGACTGTTCGAACCGTAATGCGTGAGAAATTGTAAGGAAATGTTGTATTTACATATCTGCCACTGTGCAGGAGAATCCGTGTAGGTGTTCGACTGTTCGAACCCTAATGCGTGAGAAATGCTAAGGATACGTTGTATTTACATATCTGCCACTATGCAGGAGAATCCGTATAGGTGTTCGAGTGGTCGAACCCTAATGCGTGAGAAATGGTAAGGAAACCTTGTATTTACATATCTGCCACTGTGCAAGAGAATTCGTATAGGTGTTCGAGTGTTCGAACCCTAATGCGTGAGAAATTGTAAGGAAACGTTGTATTTACATATCTGCCACTGTGCAGGAGAATCCGTGTAGGTGTTCGAGTGTTCGAACCCTAATGCGCGAGAAATGGTAAGGAAACGTTGTATTTACATATCTGCCACTGTGCAGGAGAATCCGTATAGGTGTTCGAGTGTTCGAACCCTACTGCGTGAGAAATGGCAAATAAATGCCGTATTTACATATCTGCCACTGTGCAGCAGAATCCGTATAGGTGTTCGAGTGTTCGAACCCTAATGCGTGACAAATTGTAAGGAAACGTTGTATTTACAAATCTGCAACTGTGCAGGAGAATCCGTATAGGTGTTCGAGTGTTCGAACCCTAATGCGTGAGAAATGGTAAGTAAATGCCGTATTTACATATCTGCCACTGTGCAGGAGAATCCGTATAGGTGTTCGGGTGTTCGAACCCCAATGCGTGAGAAATTGTAAGGAAACGTTGTATTTACATATCTGCCACTGTGTAGGAGAATCTGTATAGGTGTTCGAGTGTTCGAACCCTAATGCGTGAGAAATGCTAGGTAAATGTCGTATTTACATATCTGCCATTGTGCAGGAGAATCCGTATAGGTGTTCGAGTGTTCGAACCCTAATGCTTGAGAAATGGTAAGGAAACGTTGTATTTACATATCTGCCATTGTGCAGGAGAATCCGTACAGGTGTTCGGGTGTTCGAACCCTAATGCGTGAGAAATTGTAAGGAAACATTGTATATACATATCTGCCACTGTGCAGGAGAATCCGTGTAGGTGTTCGAGTGTTCGAACCCTAATGCGTGAGAAATGGCAAATAAATGCCGTATTTACATATCTGCCACTGTGCAGGAGAATTCGTATAGGTGTTCGAGTGTTCGAACCCTAATGCGTGAGAAATGGCAAATAAATGCCGTATTTACATATCTGCCACAGTGCAGGAGAATCCGTATAGGTGTTCGAGTGTTCGAACGCTAATGCGTGAGAAATGGTAAGAAAACGTTGTATTTACAAATCTGCAACTGTGCAGGAGAATCCGTATAGGTGTTCGAGTGTTCGAACCCTAATGCGTGTGAAATGGTAAGTAAATGCCGTATTTACATATATGCCACTGTGCAGGAGAATCCGTATAGGTGTTCGAGTGTTCGAACCCTAATGCGTGAGAAATTGTAAGGAAACGTTGTATTTACATATCTGCCACTGTGCAGGAGAATCCGTGTAGGTGTTCGAGTGTTCGAACGCTAATGCGTGAGAAATGGTAAGAAAACGTTGTATTTACATATCTGCGACTGTGCAGCAGAATCCGTATAGGTGTTCGAGTGTTCGAACCCTAATGCGTGAGAAATGGTAAGGAAACGTTGTATTTACAAATCTGCAACTGTGCAGGAGAATCCGTATAGGTGTTCGAGTGTTCGAACCCTAATGCGTGTGAAATGGTAAGTAAATGCCGTATTTACATATATGCCACTGTGCAGGAGAATCCGTATAGGTGTTCGAGTGTTCGAACCCTAATGCGTGAGAAATTGTAAGGAAACGTTGTATTTACATATCTGCCACTGTGCAGGAGAATCTGTATAGGTGTTCGAGTGTTCGAACCCTAATGCGTGAGAATTGCTAGGTAAATGTCGTATTTACATATCTGCCACTGTACAGGAGAATCCGTTTATGTGTTCGAGTGTTCGAACCCTAATACGTGAGAAATGGTGAGGGAACGTTGTATTTACATATCTGCAACTGCGCAGGAGAATCCGTACAGGTGTTCGAGTGTTCGAACCCTAATGCGTGAGAAATTGTTTGGAAACGTTGTATTTACATATCTGCCACTGTGCAGGAGAATCCGTGTAGGTGTTCGAGTGTTCGAACCCTAATGCGTGAGAAATGGCAAATAAATGCCGTATTTACATATCTGCCACTGTGCAGGAGAATCCGTATAGGTGTTCGAGTGTTCGAACCCTAATGCGTGAGAAATGGCAAATAAATGCCGTATTTACATATCTGCCACTGTGCAGGAGAATCCGTATAGGTGTTCGAGTGTTCGAACCCTAATGCGTGAGAAATGGTAAGGAAACGTTGTATTTACATATCTGCAACTGTGCAGCAGAATCCGTATAGGTGTTCGACTGTTCGAACCCTAATGCGTGAGAAATGCTAAGGAAACGTTGTATTTACATATCTACCACTGTGCAGGAGAATCCGTGTAGGTGCTCGAGTGTTCGAACCCTAATGCGCGAGAAATAGTTTGGAAACGTTGTATTTACATATCTGCCACTGTGCAAGAGAATCCGTATAGTTGTTCGAGTGTTCAAACCCTAATGCGTGAGAAATTGTAAGGAAACGTTGTATTTACATATCTGCCACTGTGCAGGATAATCCGTGTAGGTGTTCGAGTGTTCGAACGCTAATGCGTGAGAAATGGTAAGAAAACGTTGTATTTACATATCTGCCACTGTGCAGGAGAATCCGTATAGGTGTTCGAGTGTTCGAACCCTACTGCGTGAGAAATGGCAAATAAATGCCGTATTTACATATCTGCCACTGTGCAGCAGAATCCGTATAGGTGTTCGAGTGTTCGAACCCTAATGCGTGAGAAATGGTAAGGAAACGTTGTATTTACAAATCTGCAACTGTGCAGGATAATCCGTATAGGTGTTCGAGTGTTCGAACCCTAATGCGTGTGAAATGGTAAGTAAATGCCGTATTTACATATCTGCCACTGTGCAGGAGAATCCGTATAGGTGTTCGAGTGTTCGAACCCTAATGCGTGAGAAATGGTAAGGAAACGTTGTATTTACATATCTGCCACTGTGCAAGAGAATCCGTATAGGTGTTCGAGTGTTCGAACCCTAATGCGTGAGAAATTGTAAGGAAACGTTGTATTTACGTATCTGCCACTGTGCAGGAGAATCCGTGTAGGTGTTCGAGTGTTCGAACCATAATGCGTGAGAAATGGTAAGTAAATGCCGTATTTACATATCTGCCACTGTGCAGCAGAATCCGTATAGGTGTTCGAGTGTTCGAACCCTAATGCGTGAGAAATGGTAAGGAAACGTTGTATTTACATATCTGCCACTGTGCAAGAGAATCCGTATAGGTGTTCGAGTGTTCGAACCCTAATGCGCGAGAAATTGTAAGGAAACGTTGTATTTACATATCTGCCACTGTGCAAGAGAATCCGTATAGGTGTTCGAGTGTTCGGCCCCTAATGCGTGAGAAATTGTAAGGAAACGTTGTATTTACAAATCCGCCACTGTGCAGGAGAATCCGTGTAGGTGTTCGAGTGTTCGAACCCTAATGCGTGAGAAATGGTAAGGAAACGTTGTATTTACATATCTGCCACAGTGTAGGAGAATCCGTATAGGTGTTCGAGTGTTCGAACCCTAATGCGTGAGAAATGGTAAGGAAACGTTGTATTTACATATCTGCCACTGTGCAAGAGAATCCGTATAGGTGTTCGACTGTTCGAACCGTAATGCGTGAGAAATTGTAAGGAAACGTTGTATTTACATATCTGCCACTGTGCAGGAGAATCCGTGTCGGTGTTCGACTGTTCGAACCCTAATGCGTGAGAAATGGTAAGGATACGTTGTATTTACATATCTGCCACTGTGCAGGAGAATCCGTATAGGTGTTCGAGTGGTCGAACCCTAATGCGTGAGAAATGGTAAGGAAACCTTGTATTTACATATCTGCCACTGTGCAAGAGAATTCGTATAGGTGTTCGAGTGTTCGAACCCTAATGCGTGAGAAATTGTAAGGAAACGTTGTATTTACATATCTGCCACTGTGCAGGAGAATCCGTGTAGGTGTTCGAGTGTTCGAACCCTAATGCGCGAGAAATGGTAAGGAAACGTTGAATTTACATATCTGCCACTGTGCAGGAGAATCCGTATAGGTGTTCGAGTGTTCGAACCCTACTGTGTGAGAAATGGCAAATAAATGCCGTATTTACATATCTGCCACTGTGCAGCAGAATCCGTATAGGTGTTCGAGTGTTCGAACCCTAATGCGTGACAAATTGTAAGGAAACGTTGTATTTACAAATCTGCAACTGTGCAGGAGAATCCGTATAGGTGTTCGAGTGTTCGAACCCTAATGCGTGAGAAATGGTAAGTAAATGCCGTATTTACATATCTGCCATTGTGCAGGAGAATCCGAATAGGTGTTCGGGTGTTCGAACCCCAATGCGTGAGAAATTGTAAGGAAACGTTGTATTTACATATCTGCCACTGTGTAGGAGAATCTGTATAGGTGTTCGAGTGTTCGAACCCTAATGCGTGAGAAATGCTAGGTAAATGTCGTATTTACATATCTGCCACTGTGCAGGAGAATCCGTATAGGTGTTCGAGTGTTCGAACCCTAATGCTTGAGAAATGGTAAGGAAACGTTGTATTTACATATCTGCCATTGTGCAGGAGAATCCGTACAGGTGTTCGGGTGTTCGAACCCTAATGCGTGAGAAATTGTAAGGAAACATTGTATATACATATCTGCCACTGTGCAGGAGAATCCGTGTAGGTGTTCGAGTGTTCGAACCCTAATGCGTGAGAAATGGCAAATAAATGCCGTATTTACATATCTGCCACTGTGCAGGAGAATCCGTATAGGTGTTCGAGTGTTCGAACCCTAATGCGTGAGAAATGGCAAATAAATGCCGTATTTACATATCTGCCACAGTGCAGGAGAATCCGTATAGGTGTTCGAGTGTTCGAACGCTAATGCGTGAGAAATGGTAAGAAAACGTTGTATTTACAAATCTGCAACTGTGCAGGAGAATCCGTATAGGTGTTCGAGTGTTCGAACCCTAATGCGTGTGAAATGGTAAGTAAATGCCGTATTTACATATATGCCACTGTGCAGGAGAATCCGTATAGGTGTTCGAGTGTTCGAACCCTAATGCGTGAGAAATTGTAAGGAAACGTTGTATTTACATATCTGCCACTGTGCAGGAGAATCCGTGTAGGTGTTCGAGTGTTCGAACGCTAATGCGTGAGAAATGGTAAGAAAACGTTGTATTTACATATCTGCGACTGTGCAGCAGAATCCGTATAGGTGTTCGAGTGTTCGAACCCTAATGCGTGAGAAATGGTAAGGAAACGTTGTATTTACAAATCTGCAACTGTGCAGGAGAATCCGTATAGGTGTTCGAGTGTTCGAACCCTAATGCGTGTGAAATGGTAAGTAAATGCCGTATTTACATATATGCCACTGTGCAGGAGAATCCGTATAGGTGTTCGAGTGTTCGAACCCTAATGCGTGAGAAATTGTAAGGAAACGTTGTATTTACATATCTGCCACTGTGCAGGAGAATCTGTATAGGTGTTCGAGTGTTCGAACCCTAATGCGTGAGAATTTCTAGGTAAATGTCGTATTTACATATCTGCCACTGTACAGGAGAATCCGTTTATGTGTTCGAGTGTTCGAACCCTAATACGTGAGAAATGGTGAGGGAACGTTGTATTTACATATCTGCAACTGCGCAGGAGAATCCGTACAGGTGTTCGAGTGTTCGAACCCTAATGCGTGAGAAATTGTATGGAAACGTTGTATTTACATATCTGCCACTGTGCAGGAGAATCCGTGTAGGTGTTCGAGTGTTCGAACCCTAATGCGTGAGAAATGGCAAATAAATGCCGTATTTACATATCTGCCACTGTGCAGGAGAATCTGTATAGGTGTTCGAGTGTTCGAACCCTAATGCGTGAGAAATGGCAAATAAATGCCATATTTACATATCTGCCACTGTGCAGGAGAATCCGTATAGGTGTTCGAGTGTTCGAACCCTAATGCGTGAGAAATGGTAAGGAAACGTTGTATTTACATATCTGCCACTGTGCAGGAGAATTCGTATAGGTGTTCGAGTGTTCGAACCCTACTGCGTGAGAAATGGCAAATAAATGCCGTATTTACATATCTGCCACTGTGCAGGAGAATCCGTATAGGTGTTCGAGTGTTCGAACCCTAATGCGTGAGAAATGGTAAGGAAACGTTGTATTTACAAATCTGCAACTGTGCAGGAGAATCCGTATAGGTGTTCGAGTGTTCGAACCCTAATGCGTGAGAAATGGTAAGTAAATGCCGTATTTACATATCTGCCACTGTGCAGGAGAATCCGTATAGGTGTTCGAGTGTTCGAACCCTAATGCGTGAGAAATGGCAAATAAATGCCGTATTTACATATCTGCCACTGTGCAGGAGAATCCGTATAGGTGTTCGAGTGTTCGAACCCTAATGCGTGAGAAATGGTAAGGAAACGTTGTATTTACATATCTGCAACTGTGCAGCAGAATCCGTATAGGTGTTCGACTGTTCGAACCCTAATGCGTGAGAAATGGTAAGGAAACGTTGTATTTACAAATCTGCAACTGTGCAGGAGAATCCGTATAGGTGTTCGAGTGTTCGAACCCTAATGCGTGAGAAATGGTAAGTAAATGCCGTATTTACATATCTGCCACTGTGCAGGAGAATCCGTATAGGTGTTCGAGTGTTCGAACCCTAATGCGTGAGAAATGGCAAATAAATGCCGTATTTACATATCTGCCACTGTGCAGGAGAATCCGTATAGGTGTTCGAGTGTTCGAACCCTAATGCGTGAGAAATGGTAAGGAAACGTTGTATTTACATATCTGCAACTGTGCAGCAGAATCCGTATAGGTGTTCGACTGTTCGAACCCTAATGCGTGAGAAATGCTAAGGAAACGTTGTATTTACATATCTACCACTGTGCAGGAGAATCCGTGTAGGTGCTCGAGTGTTCGAACCCTAATGCGCGAGAAATAGTTTGGAAACGTTGTATTTACATATCTGCCACTGTGCAAGAGAATCCGTATAGTTGTTCGAGTGTTCAAACCCTAATGCGTGAGAAATTGTAAGGAAACGTTGTATTTACATATCTGCCACTGTGCAGGAGAATCCGTGTAGGTGTTCGAGTGTTCGAACGCTAATGCGTGAGAAATGGTAAGAAAACGTTGTATTTACATATCTGCCACTGTGCAGGAGAATCCGTATAGGTGTTCGAGTGTTCGAACCCTACAGCGTGAGAAATGGCAAATAAATGCCGTATTTACATATCTGCCACTGTGCAGCAGAATCCGTATAGGTGTTCGAGTGTTCGAACCCTAATGCGTGAGAAATGGTAAGGAAACGTTGTATTTACAAATCTGCAACTGTGCAGGATAATCCGTATAGGTGTTCGAGTGTTCGAACCCTAATGCGTGTGAAATGGTAAGTAAATGCCGTATTTACATATCTGCCACTGTGCAGGAGAATCCGTATAGGTGTTCGAGTGTTCGAACCCTAATGCATGAGAAATTGTAAGGAAACGTTGTATTTAGATATCTGCCACTGTGCAGGAGAATCTGTATAGGTGTTCGAGTGTTCGAACCCTAATGCGTGAGAAATGCTAGGTAAATGTCGTATTTAAATATCTGCCACTGTGCAGGAGAATCCGTATAGGTGTTCGAGTATTCGAACACTAATGCGCGATAAATGGTTTGGAAACATTGTATTTACATATCTGTCACTGTGCAAGATAATCCGTATAGTTGTTCGAGTGTTCGAACCCTAATGCGTGAGAAATTGTAAGGAAACGTTGTATTTACATATCTGCCACTGTGCAGGAGAATCCGTGTAGGTGTTCGAGTGTTCGAACGCTAATGCGTGAAAAATGGTAAGGAAACGTTGTATTTACATATCTGCCACTGTGCAGGAGAATCCGTATAGGTGTTCGAGTGTTCGAACCCTAATGCGTGAGAAATGGTAAGTAAATGCCGTATTTACATATCTGCCACTGTGCAGGAGAATCCGTATAGGTGTTCGAGTGTTCGAACCCTAATGCGTTAGAAATTGTAAGGAAACGTTGCATTTACACATCTGCCACTGTGCAGGAGAATCCGTATAGGTGTTCGTGTGTTCGAACCCTAATGCGTGAGAAATGCTAGGTAAATGTCGTATTTACATATCTGCCACTGTGCAGGAGAATCCGTATAGGCGTTCGAGTGTTCGAACCCTAATGCGTGAGAAATGGTAAGGAAACATTGTATTTACATATCTGCCACTGTGTAGGAGAATCCGTATAGGTGTTCGAGTGTTCGAACCCTAATGCGTGAGAAATTGAAAGGAAACGTTGTATTTACATATCTGCCACTGTGCAAGAGACTCCGTATAGGTGTTCGAGTGTTCGAACCCTAATGCCTGAGAAATTGTAAGGAAACGTTGTATTTACATATCTGCCACTGTGCAGGAGAATCCGTGTAGGTGTACGACTGTTCAAACCCTAATGCGTGAGAAATGCCAAGGAAATGTTGTATTTACATATCTGCCACTGTGCAGGAGAATCCGTATAGGTGTTCGAGTGTTCGAACCCTAATGCGTGAGAAATGGTAAGTAAATGCCGTATTTACATATCGGCCACTGTGCAAGAGAATCCGTATAGGTGTTCGAGTGTTCGAACCCTAATGCGTGAGAAATTGTAAGGAAACGTTGTATTTACATATCTGCCACTGTGCAGGAGAATCCGTATAGGTGTTCGTGTGTTCGAACCCTAATGCGTGAGAAATGCTGGGTAAATGTCGTATTTACATATCTGCCACTGTCCAGGAGAATCCGTATAGGTGTTCGAGTGTTCGAACCCTAATGCGTGAGAAATGGTAAGGAAACGTTGTATTTACATATCTGCCACTGTGCAGCAGAATCCATATAGGTGTTCGAGTGTTCGAACCCTAATGCGTGAGAAATTGTAAGGAAACGTTGTATTTAAATATCTGCCACTGTGCAAGAGAATCCGTATAGGTGTTCGAGTGTTCGACCCCTAATGCGTGAGAAATTGTAAGGAAACGTTGTATTTACATATCCGCCACTGTGCAGGGGAATCCGTGTAGGTGTTCGAGTGTTCGAACCCTAATGCGTGAGAAATGCTAACGAAACGTTGTATTTACATATCTGCCACTGTGCAGGAGAATCCGTATAGGTGTTCGAGTGTTCGAACCCTAATGCGTGAGAAATGGTAAGGAAACGTTGTATTTACATATCTGCCACTGTGCAAGAGAATCCGTATAGGTGTTCGAGTGTTCGAACCCTAATGCGTGAGAAATTGTAAGGAAACGTTGTATTTACATATCTGCCACTGTGCACGAGAATCCGTGTAGGTGTTCGAGTCTTCGAACCCTAATGCGTGAGAAATGGTAAGGAAACGTTGTATTTACATATCTGCCACTGTGCAGGAGAATCCGTATAGGTGTTCGAGTGTTCGAACCCTACTGCGTGAGAAATGGCAAATAAATGCCGTATTTACATATCTGCCACTGTGCAGCAGAATCCGTATAGGTGTTCGAGTATTCGAACCCTAATGCGTGAGAAATGGTAAGGAAACGTTGTATTTACAAATCTGCAACTGTGCAGGAGAATCCGTATAGGTGTTCGAGTGTTCGAACCCTAATGCGTGAGAAATGGTAAGTAAATGCCGTATTTACATATCTGCCACTGTGCAGGAGAATCCGTATAGGTGTTCTGGTGTTCGAACCCCAATGCGTGAGAAATTGTAAGGAAACGTTGTATTTACATATCTGCCACTGTGCAGGAGAATCTGTATAGGTGTTCGAGTTTTCGAACCCTAATGCGTGAGAAATGCTAGGTAAATGTCGTATTTACATATCTGCCACTGTGCAGGAGAATCCGTATAGGTGTTCGAGTGTTCGAACCCTAATGCGTGAGAAATTGTAAGGAAACGTTGTATTTACATATCTGCCACTGTGCAGGAGAATCCGTGTAGGTGTTCGAGTGTTCGAACCCTAATGCGTGAGAAATGGCAAATAAATGCCGTATTTACATATCTGCCACTGTGCAGGAGAATCCGTATAGGTGTTCGAGTGTTCGAACCCTAATGCGTGAGAAATGGCAAATAAATGCCGTATTTACATATCTGCCACTGTGCAGGAGAATCCGTATAGGTGTTCGAGTGTTCGAACCCTAATGCGTGAGAAATGGTAAGGAAACGTTGTATTTACATATCTGCAACTGTGCAGCAGAATCCGTATAGGTGTTCGACTGTTCGAACCCTAATGCGTGAGAAATGCTAAGGAAACGTTGTATTTACATATCTACCACTGTGCAGGAGAATCCGTGTAGGTGCTCGAGTGTTCGAACCCTAATGCGCGAGAAATAGTTTGGAAACGTTGTATTTACATATCTGCCACTGTGCAAGAGAATCCGTATAGTTGTTCGAGTGTTCAAACCCTAATGCGTGAGAAATTGTAAGGAAACGTTGTATTTACATATCTGCCACTGTGCAGGAGAATCCGTGTAGGTGTTCGAGTGTTCGAACGCTAATGCGTGAGAAATGGTAAGAAAACGTTGTATTTACATATCTGCCACTGTGCAGGAGAATCCGTATAGGTGTTCGAGTGTTCGAACCCTACAGCGTGAGAAATGGCAAATAAATGCCGTATTTACATATCTGCCACTGTGCAGCAGAATCCGTATAGGTGTTCGAGTGTTCGAACCCTAATGCGTGAGAAATGGTAAGGAAACGTTGTATTTACAAATCTGCAACTGTGCAGGATAATCCGTATAGGTGTTCGAGTGTTCGAACCCTAATGCGTGTGAAATGGTAAGTAAATGCCGTATTTACATATCTGCCACTGTGCAGGAGAATCCGTATAGGTGTTCGAGTGTTCGAACCCTAATGCATGAGAAATTGTAAGGAAACGTTGTATTTACATATCTGCCACTGTGCTGGAGAATCTGTATAGGTGTTCGAGTGTTCGAACCCTAATGCGTGAGAAATGCTAGGTAAATGTCGTATTTAAATATCTGCCACTGTGCAGGAGAATCCGTATAGGTGTTCGAGTGTTCGAACACTAATGCGCGATAAATGGTTTGGAAACATTGTATTTACATATCTGCCACTGTGCAAGATAATCCGTATAGTTGTTCGAGTGTTCGAACCCTAATGCGTGAGAAATTGTAAGGAAACGTTGTATTTACATATCTGCCACTATGCAGGAGAATCCGTGTAGGTGTTCGAGTGTTCGAACGCTAATGCGTGAAAAATGGTAAGGAAACGTTGCATTTACATATCTGCCACTGTGCAGGAGAATCCGTATAGGTGTTCGAGTGTTCGAACCCTAATGCGTGAGAAATGGTAAGTAAATGCCGTATTTACATATCTGCCACTGTGCAGGAGAATCCGTATAGGTGTTCGAGTGTTCGAACCCTAATGCGTTAGAAATTGTAAGGAAACGTTGCAT
The DNA here is from genome assembly GCA_036172215.1 of Camellia granthamiana. Taxonomy (NCBI): domain Eukaryota; kingdom Viridiplantae; phylum Streptophyta; class Magnoliopsida; order Ericales; family Theaceae; genus Camellia; species Camellia granthamiana. The sequence continues at coordinate 23,039 of JAXFYN010001132.1, forward strand.
TTACACATCTGCCACTGTGCAGGAGAATCCGTATAGGTGTTCGTGTGTTCGAACCCTAATGCGTGAGAAATGCTAGGTAAATGTCGTATTTACATATCTGCCACTTTGCAGGTGAATCCGTATAGGTGTTCGAGTGTTCGAACCCTAATGCGTGAGAAATGGTAAGGAAACATTGTATTTACATATCTGCCACTGTGTAAGAGAATCCGTATAGGTGTTCGAGTGTTCGAACCCTAATGCGTGAGAAATTGAAAGGAAACGTTGTATTTACATATCTGCCACTGTGCAAGAGACTCCGTATAGGTGTTCGAGTGTTCGAACCCTAATGCCTGAGAAATTGTAAGGAAACGTTGTATTTACATATCTGCCACTGTGCAGGAGAATCCGTGTAGGTGTACGACTGTTCAAACCCTAATGCGTGAGAAATGCTAAGGAAATGTTGTATTTACATATCTGCCACTGTGCAGGAGAATCCGTATAGGTGTTCGAGTGTTCGAACCCTAATGCGTGAGAAATGGTAAGGAAATGCCGTATTTACATATCGGCCACTGTGCAAGAGAATCCGTATAGGTGTTCGAGTGTTCGAACCCTAATGCGTGAGAAATTGTAAGGAAACGTTGTATTTACATATCTGCCACTGTGCAGGAGAATCCGTATAGGTGTTCGTGTGTTCGAACCCTAATGCGTGAGAAATGCTAGGTAAATGTCGTATTTACATATCTGCCACTGTCCAGGAGAATCCGTATAGGTGTTCGAGTGTTCGAACCCTAATGCGTGAGAAATGGTAAGGAAACGTTGTATTTACATATCTGCCACTGTGCAGGAGAATCCATATAGGTGTTCGAGTGTTCGAACCCTAATGCGTGAGAAATTGTAAGGAAACGTTGTATTTACATATCTGCCACTGTGCAAGAGAATCCGTATAGGTGTTCGAGTGTTCGACCCCTAATGCGTGAGAAATTGTAAGGAAACGTTGTATTTACATATCCGCCACTGTGCAGGAGAATCCGTGTAGGTGTTCGAGTGTTCGAACCCTACTGCGTGAGAAATGGCAAATAAATGCCGTATTTACATATCTGCCACTGTGCAGCAGAATCCGTATAGGTGTTCAAGTGTTCGAACCCTAATGCGTGAGAAATGGTAAGGAAACGTTGTATTTACAAATCTGCAACTGTGCAGGAGAATCCGTATAGGTGTTCGAGTGTTCGAACCCTAATGCGTGAGAAATGGTAAGTAAATGCCGTATTTACATATCTGCCACTGTGCAGGAGAATCCGTATAGGTGTTCGGGTGTTCGAACCCCAATGCGTGAGAAATTGTAAGGAAACGTTGTATTTACATATCTGCCACTGTGCAGGAGAATCTGTATAGGTGTTCGAGTTTTCGAACCCTAATGCGTGAGAAATGCTAGGTAAATGTCGTATTTACATATCTGCCACTGTGCAGGAGAATCCGTATAGGTGTTCGAGTGTTCGAACCCTAATGCGTGAGAAATGTTAAGGAAACGTTGTATTTACATATCTGCCACTGTGCAGGAGAATCCGTACAGGTGTTCGAGTGTTCGAACCCTAATGCGTGAGAAATTGTAAGGAAACGTTGTATTTACATATCTGGCAATGTGCAGGAGAATCCGTGTAGGTGTTCGAGTGTTCGAACCCTAATGCGTGAGAAATGGCAAATAAATGCCGTATTTACATATCTGCCACTGTGCAGGAGAATCCGTATAGGTGTTCGAGTGTTTGAACCCTAATGCGTGAGAAATGGCAAATAAATGCCGTATTTACATATCTGCCACTGTGCAGGAGAATCCGTATAGGTGTTCGAGTGTTCGAACCCTAATGCGTGAGAAATGGTAAGGAAACGTTGTATTTACATATCTGCAACTGTGCAGGAGAATCCGTATAGGTGTTCGACTGTTCGAACCCTAATGTGTGAGAAATGCTAAGGAAACGTTGTATTTACATATCTGCCACTGTGCAGGAGAATCCGTATAGGTGCTCGAGTGTTCGAACCCTAATGCGCGAGAAATAGTTTGGAAACGTTCTATTTACATATCTTCCACTGTGCAGGAGAATCCGTATAGGTGTTCGAGTGTTCGAACCCTACTGCGTGAGAAATGGCAAATAAATGCCGTATTTACATATCTGCCACTGTGCAGCAGAATCCGTATAGGTGGTCGAGTGTTCGAACCCTAATGCGTGAGAAATGGTAAGGAAACGTTGTATTTACAAATCTGCAACTGTGCAGGAGAATCCGTATAGGTGTTCGAGTGTTCGAACCCTAATGCGTGTGAAATGGTAAGTAAATGCCGTATTTACATATCTGCCACTGTGCAGAAGAATCCGTATAGGTGTTCGAGTGTTCGAACCCTAATGCGTGAGAAATTGTATGGAAACGTTGTATTTACATATCTGCCACTGTGCAAGAGAATCCGTATAGGTGTTCGAGTGTTCGACCCCTAATGCGTGAGAAATTGTAAGGAAACGTTGTATTTACATATCCGCCACTGTGCAGGAGAATCCGTGTAGGTGTTCGAGTGTTCGAACCCTAATGCGTGAGAAATGCTAACGAAATGTTGTATTTACATATCTGCCACTGTGCAGGAGAATCCGTATAGGTGTTCGAGTGTTCGAACCCTAATGCGTGAGAAATGGTAAGGAAACGTTGTATTTACATATCTGCCACTGTGCAAGAGAATCCGTATAGGTGTTCGAGTGTTCGAACCCTAATGCGTGAGAAATTGTAAGGAAACGTTGTATTTACATATCTGCCACTGTGCACGAGAATCCGTGTAGGTGTTCGAGTCTTCGAACCCTAATGCGTGAGAAATGGTAAGGAAACGTTGTATTTACATATCTGCCACTGTGCAGGAGAATTCGTATAGGTGTTCGAGTGTTCGAACCCTACTGCGTGAGAAATGGCAAATAAATGCCGTATTTACATATCTGCCACTGTGCAGCAGAATCCGTATAGGTGTTCGAGTGTTCGAACCCTAATGCGTGAGAAATGGTAAGGAAACGTTGTATTTACAAATCTGCAACTGTGCAGGAGAATCCGTATAGGTGTTCGAGTGTTCGAACCCTAATGCGTGAGAAATGGTAAGTAAATGCCGTATTTACATATCTGCCACTGTGCAGGAGAATCCGTATAGGTGTTCGAGTGTTCGAACCCTAATGCGTGAGAAATGGCAAATAAATGCCGTATTTACATATCTGCCACTGTGCAGGAGAATCCGTATAGGTGTTCGAGTGTTCGAACCCTAATGCGTGAGAAATGGTAAGGAAACGTTGTATTTACATATCTGCAACTGTGCAGCAGAATCCGTATAGGTGTTCGACTGTTCGAACCCTAATGCGTGAGAAATGCTAAGGAAACGTTGTATTTACATATCTACCACTGTGCAGGAGAATCCGTGTAGGTGCTCGAGTGTTCGAACCCTAATGCGCGAGAAATAGTTTGGAAACGTTGTATTTACATATCTGCCACTGTGCAAGAGAATCCGTATAGTTGTTCGAGTGTTCAAACCCTAATGCGTGAGAAATTGTAAGGAAACGTTGTATTTACATATCTGCCACTGTGCAGGAGAATCCGTGTAGGTGTTCGAGTGTTCGAACGCCAATGCGTGAGAAATGGTAAGAAAACGTTGTATTTACATATCTGCCACTGTGCTGGAGAATCCGTATAGGTGTTCGAGTGTTCGAACCCTACAGCGTGAGAAATGGCAAATAAATGCCGTATTTACATATCTGCCACTGTGCAGCAGAATCCGTATAGGTGTTCGAGTGTTCGAACCCTAATGCGTGAGAAATGGTAAGGAAACGTTGTATTTACAAATCTGCAACTGTGCAGGATAATCCGTATAGGTGTTCGAGTGTTCGAACCCTAATGCGTGTGAAATGGTAAGTAAATGCCGTATTTACATATCTGCCACTGTGCAGGAGAATCCGTATAGGTGTTCGAGTGTTCGAACCCTAATGCATGAGAAATTGTAAGGAAACGTTGTATTTACATATCTGCCACTGTGCAGGAGAATCTGTATAGGTGTTCGAGTGTTCGAACCCTAATGCGTGAGAAATGCTAGGTAAATGTCGTATTTAAATATCTGCCACTGTGCAGGAGAATCCGTATAGGTGTTCGAGTGTTCGAACACTAATGCGCGATAAATGGTTTGGAAACATTGTATTTACATATCTGCCACTGTGCAAGATAATCCGTATAGTTGTTCGAGTGTTCGAACCCTAATGCGTGAGAAATTGTAAGGAAACGTTGTATTTACATATCTGCCACTGTGCAGGAGAATCCGTGTAGGTGTTCGAGTGTTCGAACGCTAATGCGTGAAAAATGGTAAGGAAACGTTGTATTTACATATCTGCCACTGTGCAGGAGAATCCGTATAGGTGTTCGAGTGTTCGAACCCTAATGCGTGAGAAATGGTAAGTAAATGCCGTATTTACATATCTGCCACTGTGCAGGAGAATCCGTATAGGTGTTCGAGTGTTCGAACCGTAATGCGTTAGAAATTGTAAGGAAACGTTGCATTTACACATCTGCCACTGTGCAGGAGAATCCGTATAGGTGTTCGTGTGTTCGAACCCTAATGCGTGAGAACTGCTAGGTAAATGTCGTATTTACATATCTGCCACTGTGCAGGTGAATCCGTATAGGTGTTCGAGTGTTCGAACCCTAATGCGTGAGAAATGGTAAGGAAACATTGTATTTACATATCTGCCACTGTGTAGGAGAATCCGTATAGGTGTTCGAGTGTTCGAACCCTAATGCGTGAGAAATTGAAAGGAAACGTTGTATTTACATATCTGCCACTGTGCAAGAGACTCCGTATAGGTGTTCGAGTGTTCGAACCCTAATGCCTGAGAAATTGTAAGGAAACGTTGTATTTACATATCTGCCACTGTGCAGGAGAATCCGTGTAGGTGTACGACTGTTCAAACCCTAATGCGTGAGAAATGCTAAGGAAATGTTGTATTTACATATCTGCCACTGTGCAGGAGAATCCGTATAGGTGTTCGAGTGTTCGAACCCTAATGCGTGAGAAATGGTAAGGAAATGCCGTATTTACATATCGGCCACTGTGCAAGAGAATCCGTATAGGTGTTCGAGTGTTCGAACCCTAATGCGTGAGAAATTGTAAGGAAACGTTGTATTTACATATCTGCCACTGTGCAGGAGAATCCGTATAGGTGTTCGTGTGTTCGAACCCTAATGCGTGAGAAATGCTAGGTAAATGTCGTAGTTACATATCTGCCACTGTCCAGGAGAATCCGTATAGGTGTTCGAGTGTTCGAACCCTAATGCGTGAGAAATGGTAAGGAAACGTTGTATTTACATATCTGCCACTGTGCAGGAGAATCCTTATAGGTGTTCGAGTGTTCGAACCCTAATGCGTGAGAAATTGTAAGGAAACGTTGTATTTACATATCTGCCACTGTGCAAGAGAATCCGTATAGGTGTTCGAGTGTTCGACCCCTAATGCGTGAGAAATTGTAAGGAAACGTTGTATTTACATATCCGCCACTGTGCAGGAGAATCCGTGTAGGTGTTCGAGTGTTCGAACCCTACTGCGTGAGAAATGGCAAATAAATGCCGTATTTACATATCTGCCACTGTGCAGCAGAATCCGTATAGGTGTTCGAGTGTTGAACCCTAATGCGTGAGAAATGGTAAGGAAACGTTGTATTTACAAATCTGCAACTGTGCAGGAGAATCCGTATAGGTGTTCGAGTGTTCGAACCCTAATGCGTGAGAAATGGTAAGTAAATGCCGTATTTACATATCTGCCACTGTGCAGGAGAATCCGTATAGGTGTTCGGGTGTTCGAACCCCAATGCGTGAGAAATTGTAAGGAAACGTTGTATTTACATATCTGCCACTGTGCAGGAGAATCTGTATAGGTGTTCGAGTTTTCGAACCCTAATGCGTGAGAAATGCTAGGTAAATGTCGTATTTACATATCTGCCACTGTGCAGGAGAATCCGTATAGGTGTTCGAGTGTTCGAACCCTAATGCGTGAGAAATGTTAAGGAAACGTTGTATTTACATATCTGCCACTGTGCAGGAGAATCCGTACAGGTGTTCGAGTGTTCGAACCCTAATGCGTGAGAAATTGTAAGGAAACGTTGTATTTACATATCTGGCAATGTGCAGGAGAATCCGTGTAGGTGTTCGAGTGTTCGAACCCTAATGCGTGAGAAATGGCAAATAAATGCCGTATTTACATATCTGCCACTGTGCAGGAGAATCCGTATAGGTGTTCGAGTGTTTGAACCCTAATGCGTGAGAAATGGCAAATAAATGCCGTATTTACATATCTGCCACTGTGCAGGAGAATCCGTATAGGTGTTCGAGTGTTCGAACCCTAATGCGTGAGAAATGGTAAGGAAACGTTGTATTTACATATCTGCAACTGTGCAGGAGAATCCGTATAGGTGTTCGACTGTTCGAACCCTAATGTGTGAGAAATGCTAAGGAAACGTTGTATTTACATATCTGCCACTGTGCAGGAGAATCCGTATAGGTGCTCGAGTGTTCGAACCCTAATGCGCGAGAAATAGTTTGGAAACGTTCTATTTACATATCTTCCACTGTGCAGGAGAATCCGTATAGGTGTTCGAGTGTTCGAACCCTACTGCGTGAGAAATGGCAAATAAATGCCGTATTTACATATCTGCCACTGTGCAGCAGAATCCGTATAGGTGGTCGAGTGTTCGAACCCTAATGCGTGAGAAATGGTAAGGAAACGTTGTATTTACAAATCTGCAACTGTGCAGGAGAATCCGTATAGGTGTTCGAGTGTTCGAACCCTAATGCGTGTGAAATGGTAAGTAAATGCCGTATTTACATATCTGCCACTGTGCAGAAGAATCCGTATAGGTGTTCGAGTGTTCGAACCCTAATGCGTGAGAAATTGTATGGAAACGTTGTATTTACATATCTGCCACTGTGCAAGAGAATCCGTATAGGTGTTCGAGTGTTCGACCCCTAATGCGTGAGAAATTGTAAGGAAACGTTGTATTTACATATCCGCCACTGTGCAGGAGAATCCGTGTAGGTGTTCGAGTGTTCGAACCCTAATGCGTGAGAAATGCTAACGAAACGTTGTATTTACATATCTGCCACTGTGCAGGAGAATCCGTATAGGTGTTCGAGTGTTCGAACCCTAATGCGTGAGAAATGGTAAGGAAACGTTGTATTTACATATCTGCCACTGTGCAAGAGAATCCGTATAGGTGTTCGAGTGTTCGAACCCTAATGCATGAGAAATGGCAAATAAATGCTGTATTTACATATCTGCCACTGTGCAGGAGAATCCGTATAGGTGTTCGAGTGTTCGAACCCTAATGCGTGAGAAATGGTAAGGAAACGTTGTATTTACATATCTGCCACTGTGCAAGAGAATCCGTATAGGTGTTCGAGTGTTCGAACCCTAATGCGTGAGAAATTGTAAGGAAACATTGTATTTACATATCTGCCACTGTGCACGAGAATCCGTGTAGGTGTTCGAGTCTTCGAACCCTAATGCGTGAGAAATGGTAAGGAAACGTTGTATTTACATATCTGCCACTGTGCAGGAGAATTCGTATAGGTGTTCGAGTGTTCGAACCCTACTGCGTGAGAAATGGCAAATAAATGCCGTATTTACATATCTGCCACTGTGCAGCAGAATCCGTATAGGTGTTCGAGTGTTCGAACCCTAATGCGTGAGAAATGGTAAGGAAACGTTGTATTTACAAATCTGCAACTGTGCAGGAGAATCCGTATAGGTGTTCGAGTGTTCGAACCCTAATGCGTGAGAAATGGTAAGTAAATGCCGTATTTACATATCTGCCACTGTGCAGGAGAATCCGTATAGGTGTTCGGGTGTTCGAACCCCAATGCGTGAGAAATTGTAAGGAAACGTTGTATTTACATATCTGCCACTGTGCAGGAGAATCTGTATAGGTGTTCGAGTTTTCGAACCCTAATGCGTGAGAAATGCTAGGTAAATGTCGTATTTACATATCTGCCACTGTGCAGGAGAATCGGTATAGGTGTTCGAGTGTTCGAACCCTAATGCGTGAGAAATGTTAAGGAAACGTTGTATTTACATATCTGCCACTGTGCAGGAGAATCCGTACAGGTGTTCGAGTGTTCGAACCCTAATGCGTGAGAAATTGTAAGGAAACGTTGTATTTACATATCTGGCACTGTGCAGGAGAATCCGTGTAGGTGTTCGAGTGTTCGAACCCTAATGCGTGAGAAATGGCAAATAAATGCCGTATTTACATATCTGCCACTGTGTAGAAGAATCCGTATAGGTGTTCGAGTGTTTGAACCCTAATGCGTGAGAAATGGCAAATAAATGCCGTATTTACATATCTGCCACTGTGCAGGAGAATCCGTATAGGTGTTCGCGTGTTCGAACCCTAATGCGTGAGAAATGGTAAGGAAACGTTGTATTTACATATCTGCAACTGTGCAGGAGAATCCGTATAGGTGTTCGACTGTTCGAACCCTAATGTGTGAGAAATGCTAAGGAAACGTTGTATTTACATATCTACCACTGTGCAGGAGAATCCGTATAGGTGCTCGAGTGTTCGAACCCTAATGCGCGAGAAATAGTTTGGAAACGTTCTATTTACATATCTGCCACTGTGCAGGAGAATCCGTATAGGTGTTCGAGTGTTCGAACCCTACTGCGTGAGAAATGGCAAATAAATGCCGTATTTACATATCTGCCACTGTGCAGCAGAATCCGTATAGGTGGTCGAGTGTTCGAACCCTAATGCGTGAGAAATGGTAAGGAAACGTTGTATTTACAAATCTGCAACTGTGCAGGAGAATCCGTATAGGTGTTCGAGTGTTCGAACCCTAATGCGTGTGAAATGATAAGTAAATGCCGTATTTACATATCTGCCACTGTGCAGAAGAATCCGTATAGGTGTTCGAGTGTTCGAACCCTAATGCGTGAGAAATTGTATGGAAACGTTGTATTTACATATCTGCCACTCTGCAGGAGAATCTGTATAGGTGTTCGATTGTTCGAACCCTAATGCGTGAGAAATGCTAGGTAAATGTTGTATTTACATATCTGCCACTGTGCAGGAGAATCCGTATAGGTGTTCGAGTGTTCTAACCCTAATGCATGAGAAATGGTAAGGAAACGTTGTATTTACATATCTGCCACTGTGCAGGAGAATCCGTACAGGTGTTCGAGTGTTCGAACCCTAATGCTTGAGAAATTGTAAGGAAACGTCGTATTTACATATCTGCCACTGTGCAGGGGAATCCGTGTAGGTGTTCGAGTGTTCGAACCCTAATGCATGAGAAATGGCAAATAAATGCTGTATTTACATATCTGCCACTGTGCATGAGAAATGGCAGATTTGGCCGGACAGAGTGACACCGGGCAAGATTTGGGCCGAGCATGTACTGGGCCGAGAAGGTGCTCGGTTAAGGCACTGATTGTGTGAACCGAGCTGCGTGCCTTGGATGAAAGCAAGCCCAGCATTCTGAAGAATCCGGCGCCCAGAAAGGCGCCAACGCCCGAGCTGTTTGGCTGCTCGGCAGGGAGGCCGACCAATCAAGCAAGTGACCAGCGCCAGGAAGGGCGTAGACGACCGAGCTATGAGTGTGCTCAGCAGGAAGGCCGACACGGGTGAATGAGAGATACCCGGGCACTGTCCAGCCGGGATACTGCCTAGCCCGGTTCTCTCAAGTTTGGGCATGAAGCCCAGCCCGGCTATAGATAAGGCAGCTTGGCTGCCGGGCTCAGCAGAGTAGGCTGGGAGTTGGGATTAGGTGATGTTCAGTAGGGTGTGAGCTGACAGAGGCATGGTGTGTGTGCTGACAGATGGGATATCAGAAGCCACGTGTTGAGAGATCACTGGGAGTGGATATGAGGCGCAGAGAGGTATATAAACGAGTCTGCGCCACCCCTTACGGGGATTGACAATTTTTGTAAGTAAGACTTACACTCAAACACAGTCCCTTCTCTCTAGTTGTCTTCCCAGGTGTGTGAGATTCTAACTTGAGCGTCGGAGGTGTTTTCCGGCCACAGACCGCCGGGTAGCTCACCGCCTTTGTGCTTTCAGGTGATCGGACAGCTGAGGAGCTTGGAAGAAAGGAAGTGCGGGTTGTCGGAATATTTCCTCCCCGTACAATTGGCGCCGTCTGTGGGAACTTGCAGATAAAACCTTGTCTTCTGGGTTCATCTGATCGCCGTTCATGGCGCACAACGAAGAGTTTCCGTTGTCCGCCGTCGATGGAGCCACCCCGGAGTTTGTCCGGCAGAGAGAAGGACTCCCGTCCATCCTTCCGATGGCGAACCTGGAGACAGGCACCGGAGGACAGGCGGGAGACGCGCGGGATAAGCGCGGAAGAAGTCATGGCCGTTCTCGTAGTCCAGACGGTCACCGGCGGCGGAGAGAGTCACACTCCAGACGCCTGGAACACAAGTTGCGGGACCAAGATGCCGTCATCCGGCGAATGGCGGCAGAGATGGAGGAGCTCAAGCGGCGTTACAAAGGGAAGGGTGTAGCTGGAGTGGGTGACCACAGTGAGCGCACCCCCTCCCGCCGTTCAGCCAGCCAGAGTCAGAGGCATACTCCGGCAATCTCTATTACCAGGAGCTACAGAGATGATGATTCCGACTTGCACGCAGAGAAGTCCAGCGCGCAAGATAGCACTTACAGACCCTCACGTCCGGAGACGACGTTGAGGTATTCCTATTCCGCCTGTACAGAGGATTTGCGGGCAGTTCTGAAGGAACGGGCTCGCCGGCGGGAAGCTCAGAGGGTGCCGGCGTTCCAGCGGTTATCCTACGGAGCCCATGCCAGCGAGGAGGTCGGAATGCCTCCACCGCGTCAAGCGGCGCCACTCCTTCTAGATACAGATTTGGCCAAGTTGAGCGCCACTCCTTTTTCACTGGAGATAGAAGCAGCGCCGCTTCCGGCGGGATTCCACCAGCCAAAGTTTACCCTTTACGATGGAAAGACCGATCCGTACATGCATGTAAGTCATTTCCGACAGGTTATGGCCGGACACCGGCGGAATGATGCTCTTATGTGCCTTATCTTTCCGTCGAGTTTGGGCGAATTGGGATTGAAGTGGTTCGGAAGGCTACCAGAGGGAAGTATTGAAAGGTGGCAACAGCTGGCAGAAGCCTTCGTAACGCGCTTCACGACTAACACCAAAACTCCTAAGGAAGTTGATCACCTCCTGAGTGTCAAGATGGAACCGAGCGACACACTCAAGGCGTACAACTCCAAGTATTGGGAGACTTTCAATGAGATACTGGACTGCCCGGTCAACCTTGCTATCGTACAGTACAAGCGTGGGCTTCCGGTCAGACATAGACTGCGAGACTCACTTACCATGCAACAACCTACGACCATGGGACAGCTTATGCAGCGCATCAATGAGCATATCCGGGTAGAGGATGATGCCTCGGCCTCAACCGAGAAGGCAGCCCCGGTCGTAACGGCTAAGAGGTTGGCAGGAAAAGTGCATGCAGTCGGGCAAGAGTCCAGCCGATCTAGTGACCGAGCTGAGGAGTCAGACCGAGGTTCAAACCGCAAGAACCGGGGTAGGGAGCGGCGTAATGACAGGAATGATTACCGCCGGGATGACTACCCCCGAGATGATGTGGCCGATGCAGGCAGAAGGTTGAAAGCAAGAACAGGCATCACCACGGTCTTCAAAATTCCAATCTATCGCATACTTAGTGAAATCCGTGACGAGGAGTACGTCCGGTTTCCTGCTAAGTTAGGCGACGGGCAGAAAGGCTTCAATCCCAAGTACCGTTGTACCTTTCACCGGGAGCGTGGCCACCGAACAGAGGACTGTCTGCCTTTGAGGCAACACTTAGAAGAGCTAGTGGCAGCCGGGCATCTGGACCTCTACATTGATGGAGGAGTTAAGGCAAATCAGGTTCCAGTTGATCCACGCGGAGCGGATGACCGGGATGCACCTCCACAAGGGGTTGTGAATGTCATCCACGGCATAGTGGAACCGGCGCGTGTTTGCGAGCTTCGTGGTATGATTAAGAAGGCAGAACACATGAGGGAAGTTTTGTCAGTTCAGCCTGCGCTCAAGAGGGGGAAGACAGAAGTAAAGGATGTAATCTGCTTTTCCTCAAAAGATTTGGAGCGCATACAGACACCGCACAATGACGCCTTGGTAGTAACTCTCCACGTCAATGATTTTGAAGTTAAAAGGATCTTGATCGATCAGGGAAGCTCGGTCGAGATCATGTACTACGACGCTTTCAAACAGCTCAAGCTCCAAGACACGGATTTGGCCCCAGCAACTTCGCCATTGGTCGGTTTCAACTCACAACTGGAGTGGCCTTTGGGAAAAATTATCCTGCCGGTTAAAGCGGGATCAGTGGTCAAACAGGTTGAGTTCTGGGTGTTGCAGGTGCCATCTACTTACAATCTGATCCTTGGCAGAGGCTGGCTTCATGCTATGCGAGCCGTGGCATCAACCTTTCACCAAGTGATGAGATTCCCCTAAGCTATGGGGGCAATTGAGGAGATTTGGGGCGATCAGGTTATGTCAAAACAATGCTTTGTGGCGGTCAATGGAAGCCGGGCTGCCAAGGGATTTGTTCAAATGATTGAGGGACCGGAGGACCAGGTAGTGCTAGATGATGTGGGCACTAAGGCAGAAGACAAAGCCGTGGAAGGATTGGTGGCAGTGCGAATTGATACCGAGCAGCCGGACAAGTTCTTCTTGCTCGGCTCCACCCTCACAGCACAAGAAAGGACCGAGATGGTGGAATTTCTTATGGCCAACATTGAAGTTTTTGCATGGTCACCTTATGACATGCCCGGCCTCGATCCAAATTTTATCTGCCATCATCTCAATGTCTTCCTCGGTGCCAAGCCGGTCATTCAGCGAACAAGGAGGTCAGCATTGCATCACGCCGAGGTAGTGGCGGAGGAAGTCAAGAATTTGCTTGAGGCGCAAGCAATTCAGGAAGTGCACTATCCTCGGTGGATTTCAAATACAGTCGTTGTACCGAAGAAGAATGGGAAGTGGCGGGTTTGCGTTGATTACAAGACCGTCAACCGTGCTTGTCCGAAAGACAGCTTTCCTTTGCCTAGAATTGACCAGCTTGTGGATTTGACGGCTGGCCATGACAGGCTAAGTTTCTTGGACGCTTACCGGGGCTATCATCAGATTGCCATGCACGGCCCCGACCGAGAAATCACTTCATTTACTACACCAAGGGGACTCTTCTGCTACCGAGTTATGCCTTTTGGTTTAAAGAACGCCGGGGCAACTTTCCAGAGGATGGTGACCAAGATGTTTGCTCCTTTGCTAGGCCGGACAATGGAGGCTTACATTGATGACATGGTGGTGAAGAGCAGGCATCAAACAAATCATTTGTCCGACCTGGCCGAGATGTTTGCCATCCTCAAGAAGCATAAGTTACGCCTGAATGCGTCTAAGTGTGCCTTCGGCGTGGGATCCGGGAAATTTTTAGGATTCTTAGTCACAAACCGAGGTATTGAGGCAGACCCTACACAAATAAGAGCCGTGCAAGAGTTAAAGCAGCCTAGCTCGGTGAAAGACGTGCAGCATCTGGCCGGGATGGCCGCCGCGCTTAATCGATTTATAAGCCGGTCATCAGATCGCTGCCGTCCTTTCTTTCAGTCCTTGAAGTCCAAGTTCTCATGAGATGAAGGGTGCGACCGAGCGTTGGCCGAACTCAAGGAATATCTGTCTTCCGCGCCATTGTTGGTCACGCCGGTGCCTGGAGAAGAACTTTATCTTTATCTGGCCGTATCGCAGCATGCAGTCAGTGCGGTGCTTGTTCGGGCTGAAGGAATCAAGCACCTCCCCATCTTTTATGTCAGCAAGACCTTGCTACCGGCAGAGACTAGGTACCTGCCTCTTGAAAAACTTGCTTTGGCATTAATGATGGCTTCAAGAAAGTTGGCGCACTACTTCCATGCACATACTATCGTCGTCTTGACCGAGTTCCCCCTCAAAGCTTTATTTGAACGGGCGGATTTTTCTGGCCGAGTTCTTAAGTGGGCGGTCGAGTTGGGGCAGTTTGATGTGAAGTTTCAGCCGCGCACTGCCATCAAGGCCCAGACTTTGGCTGACTTCGTTGCAGAATTCTCACCTGGAACTCATCCGGTATGCCCGGTCGATATTACCGCGGCAGATGATGAGGTGCACGCCAGTTCATCCAAGATACTACCATTTGGTGGGGTTCGCGGCGCGGACTTTGCGCGCACCACCGCAGTGGCCTACACTTCTACAATGCCAACAACCGGTGACGCGATGACAGAGTTGGGTGTTGTTATTCCACCAACTCTGCCCGGTACCGCATCACCAAGGGGGGAAGTAATGGAACTACTCAGTACAGAGCCTGCGGCCGGCATAATACCGCAGCCTGGTGATTCGCCTACGGACTTAGGTGTGGCAGACCGACTTGCTGAGTCCGGTGCCGAATCACCAAGGGGGGCTGGAGTGGGACCAGTGAACGCAGAACTTGAAACCGGACAGCCGAGCAACCTTGATCATAACACCCCTCACCACTCGCAGGATCCATCAGATTGCTGGAAGCTTTTTGTGGGGGAAATGTGGAAGCTTTTTGTTGACGGGGCGTCCAATCGTCACGGTGCAGGGCTAGGTATTGTTCTTATCTCCCCAGGTGGCCTAACCATTGAACATTCTATCACCCTTGGCTTCCCAGCATCTAACAACGAAGCTGAGTATGAGGCCCTTCTGGCCGGGCTCAAGAGCGCAATCCAGATGCAGGCTGCCGAGCTAATGGTGTACAGTGACTCCCAACTTGTGGTTAACCAAGTTTCTGGGATTTACGAGGCAAAGGATGACCGCATGGCGAAGTACCAAGCTCTGGTTAGGGAACGCATCAAGCAGTTTCAGGCAATCAGAGTTCAATAGATCGGCCGAGAAGAAAATAGCCGAGCTGATGAGCTGGCCGGCCTGGCATCGATGGTAGACAGTACGTTTCCAAATCCCTTGTTAATTGACTTTCTTCCACGACCAAGCATTGAAGATCCCGGGCAAATGGAAGTACTCTGCGCTGAGCTGGGTCCGTCGTGGATGGATCCAATCATTTTGTTCCTCCGAGACCGGATTCTACCAACCGAGAAGAAGGAAGCACACAAATGCCGGGTGAAGTCAGAGCGGTTTTGGCTCTCTCCATCTGGCGCGTTGTATAAGAAGTCCTTCACTGGTCCTTACTTAAAGTGTGTGCACCCGAGCAGTGTGGATGCATTCCTGCATGAAATTCACGAAGGCATTTGTGGCAGTCACATTGGGGGCAGGTCCTTGGCCTACCGAGCTATTTCACAAGGCTATTGGTGGCCGTACATGCAAGCTGACGCGCAAAAATATGTCCGGAAATGTGAGAAGTGCCAGAAATTTGCACACCAGATCCACCAGCCGGCCAGAGAACTTCTTCCCCTCACCAGCCCTTGGCCTTTTGCGATGTGGGGGCTAGATATAGTGGGACCCCTCCCAACTGCACCGGGCAACCGCAAGTTCTTTATCGCGGTGACGGACTACTTCACCAAATGGGTTGAAGCTGAACCTTTGACAACTATCAAGGAAAAAGACGTGAAAAGGTTTGTCTGGCAGAATGTGGTAACGCGGTTTGGCGTCCCCAAGATCTTGATTTCTGACAACGGCACCCAGTTTGACGGTCGCCTATTCAGAGGTTTTTGTGAAGATTTAAAGATTGAATTCTACAACTCCACGCCGGCTTACCCACAGTCCAACGGTCAAGCCGAGGCGTCGAACAAGATTATCTTGGATGGGTTAAAGAAAAGGTTGGAAAAGGCAAAGGGAAAGTGGGCCGAGGAACTTCCCAGCGTCCTTTGGGCATACCGGACCACCCCGCGGCGTTCTACCGGGGAAACTCCATTCGCTTTGGCTTATGGCATGGAGGCAGTCATTCCCTTGGAAGTCGGCATGCCCACCCTCAGAAGTGAAAGCTTTGAGCCTGCTCTGAACACCGAGGCTATTGCTCTGGAATTAGATCTGGCTGAAGAGCGCCGGGAAAAGGCTCTCATCCATGTGGCAGCCTACCAGCAAGAACTCTCCAGGAAGTACAACAAGATGGTGCACCCCAGACCGTTCAAGGTGGGTGATTGGGTCCTGAGGAAAGTTATGGGAAATACCCTGGTGCCAGGAGAAGGCAAGCTAGGGGCAAACTGGGAAGGACCATACAAGATAACCGGTCTGGCGGGCAAGGGGGCATACCACCTGGAGGACTTGGATGGTAGAGCAATACCTCGGCCATGGAATGCGGCCAATCTCAAAGTGTACTATTTCTAGCTTTTGTTTTGTTCGCAAAGGATCTTTTTGCATTACACTTCAGAATGTAACTCTTTTTGTCAATATATACAAGTGTTCTTTGCCTTCGCAATTTGATGTTTTGTTCAAATTAAGCATGCCCAACCGAGATGTCTTGCTCCGGTTGGAAGAGTTGGTGTTTTGCCCAACTTTGGATTCCCAACCGAGATGATTTGCTCCGGTTGGAAGAGTTGGTGTTTTGCCCAACTTTGGATTCCCAACCGAGATGTTTTGCTCCGGTTGGAAGAGTTGGTGTTTTGCCCAACTTTGAATTCCCAACGGAGATGATTTGCTCCGGTTGGAAGAGTTGGTGTTTTCCCAACTTTGGATTCCCAACCGAGATGATTTGTTCCGGTTGGAAGAGTTGGTGTTGTGCCCAACTTTGGATTCCCAACCGAGATGTTTTGCTCCGGTTGGAAGAGTTGGTGTTCTGCCCAACTTTGGATTCCCAACCGAGATGTTTTGCCCCGGTTGGAAGAGTTGGTGTTCTGCCCAACTTTGGATTCCCAACCGAGATGTTTTGCCCCGGTTGGAAGAGTTGCTGTTTTGCTCCGGTTGAAAGAGTTAGTGTTCTGACCAACTTTGGAATTCCCAACCGAGATGATTTTGTCCGGTCGGAAGAGTTGGTGTTTTGTCCAACTTTTTATTTCCAACCGAGATGTTTTGCTCCGGTTGGAAGAGTTGGTGTTTTGTCCAACTTTAAATTCCCAACCGAGATGTTTAGTCCGGTTGGATGGATTAATGTTTGCGCAAGGTAGATACTGCTTGCCGAGATGAATTACCTCGGTTGGAGGTGGTATGATCTGGTCTCCCAACCGAGGTGATGTATCCCGGTTCAGTGAGTTGATGTTTTAATGAAGAAAGTTCAAGCGAACCGTGAAAACACTTCATAAAAATAACGCTTTTCATTGATGCGAAATGTGTACAAAAGTGGGAAACTTAGCCCGGTTACATTAAAAACAAAAGCAAGTTCAAAGAGAAACTAAGCAAGGGGGGAGAGGTTGTCAAATTCATCTTCAATGTTGACCGGTGGAGCCCTCTCTTGATCACCGGGCTCTGCAACTGTGCAGGAGAATCCGTATAGGTGTTCGAGTGTTCGAACCCTAATGCGTGAGAAATGGTAAGTAAATGCCGTATTTACATATCTGCCACTGTGCAGGAGAATCCTTATAGGTGTTCGAGTGTTCGAACCCGAATGCGTGAGAAATTGTAAGGAAACGTTGTATTTACATATCTGCCACTGTGCAGGAGAATCCGTGTAGGTGTTCGAGTGTTCGAACCCTAATGCGTGAGAAATGGTAAGGAAACGTTGTATTTACATATCTGCCACTGTGCAGGAGAATCCGTATAGGTGTTCGAGTGTTCGAACCCTAATGCGCGAGAAATGGTTTGGAAACGTTGTATTTTCATATCTGCCACTGTGCAAGAGAATCCGTATAGTTGTTCGAGTGTTCGAACCCTAATGCGTGAGAAATTGTAAGGAAACGTTGTATTTACATATCTGCCACTGTGCAGGAGAATCCGTGTAGGTGTTCGAGTGTTCGAACCCTAATCCGTGAGAAATGGTATGGAAACGTTGTATTTACATATCTGCCACTGTGCAGGAGAATCCGTACTGGTGTTCGAGTGTTCGAACCCTACTGCGTGAGAAATGGCAAATAAATGCCGTATTTACATATCTGCCACTATGCAGCAAAATCCGTATAGGTGTTCGAGTGTTCGAACCCTAATGCGTGAGAAATGGCAAATAAATGCCGTATTTACATATCTGCCACGGTGCAGGAGAATCGGTATAGGTGTTCGAGTGTTCGAACCCTAATGCGTGAGAAATGGTAAGGAAACGTTGTATTTACATATCTGCAGCGGTGCAGGAGAATCCGTATAGGTGTTCGAGTGTTCGAACCCTAATGCGTGAGAAATGCTAAGGAAACGTTGTATTTACATATCTGCCACTGTGCAGGAGAATCCGTATAGGTGTTCGAGTGTTCGAACCCTAATGCGGGAGAAATGGTTTGGAAACGTTGTATTTACTTATCTGCCACTGTACAAGAGAATCCGTATAGTTGTTTGAGTGTTCGAACCCAAATGCGTGAGAAATTGTAAGGAAACGTTGTATTTACATATCTGCCACTGTGCAGGAGAATCCGTGTAGGTGTTCGAGTGTTCGAACCCTAACGCGTGAGAAATGGCAAGGAAACGTTCTATTTACATATCTGCCACTGTGCAGGAGAATCCGTATAGGTGTTCGACTGTTCGAACCCTACTGCGTGAGAAATGGCAAATAAATGCCGTATTGACATATCTGCCACTGTGCAGCAGAATCCGTATAGGTGTTCGAGTGTTCGAACCCTAATGCGTGAGAAATGGTAAGGAAACGTTGTATTTACAAATCTGCAACAGTGCAGGAGAATCCGTATAGGTGTTCGGGTGTTCGAACCCTAGTGCCTGAGAAATGGTAAGGAAACGTTGTATTTACAAATCTGCAACTGTGCAGGAGAATCCGTATAGGTGTTCGAGTGTTCGAACCCTAATGCGTGAGAAATGGTAAGTAAATGCCGTATTTACATATCTGCCACTCTGCAGGAGAATCCGTATAGGTGTTCGAGTGTTTGAACCCTAATGCGTGAGAAATTGTAAAGAAACGTTGTTTTTATATAACTGCCACTGTGCAGGAGAATCCGTATAGGTGTTCGAGTGTTCGAACCCTAATGTGTGAGAAATGCTAGGTAAATGTCGTATTTACATATCTGCCACTGTACAGGAGAATCCGTATAGGTGTTCGAGTGTTCGAACCCTAATGCGTGAGAAATGGTAAGGAAACGTTGTATTTACATATCTGCAACTGTGCAGGAGAATCCGTATAGGTGTTCGAGTGTTCGAACCCTAATGTGTGAGAAATGCTAGGTAAATGTCGTATTTACATATCTGCCACTGTACAGGAGAATCCGTATAGGTGTTCGAGTGTTCGAACCCTAATGCGTGAGAAATGGTAAGGAAACGTTGTGTTTACATATCTGCCACTTTGCAGGAGAATCCGTATAGGTGTTCGAGTGTTCGAACCCTAATGCGCGAGAAATGGTTTGGAAACGTTGTATTTACATATCTGCCACTGTGCAAGAGAATCCGTATAGTTGTTCGAGTGTTCGAACCCTAATGCGTGAGAAATTGTAAGGAAACGTTGTATTTACATATCTGCCACTGTGCAGGGGAATCCGTGTAGGTGTTCGAGCGTTCGAACCCTAATGCGTGAGAAATGGTAAGGAAACGTTGTATTTACATATCTGCAACTGTGCAGGAGAATCCATATAGGTGTTCGAGTGTTCGAACCCTAATGCGGGAGAAATGGTAAGGAAACGTTGTATTTACATATCTGCCACTGTGCAGGAGAATCCGTATAGGTGTTCGACTGTTAGAACCCTAATGCGCGAGAAATGGTTCGAAAACGTTGTATTTACATATCTGCCACTGTGCAAGAGAATCCGTATAGTTGTTCGAGTGTTCGAACCGTAATGCGTGAGAAATTGTTAAGAAAGGTTGTATTTACATATCTGCCACTGTGCAGGAGAATCCGTGTAGGTGTGTTCGAGTGTTCGAACCCTAATGCGTGAGAAATGGTAAGGAAACGTTGTATTTACATATCTGCCACTGTGCAGGAGAATCCGTATAGGTGTTCGAGTGTTCGAACCCTAATGCGTGAGAAATGGTAAGGAAACGTTGTATTTACATATCTGCAACTGTGCAGGAGAATCCGTATAGGTGTTCGAGTGTTCGAACCCTAGTGCGTGAGAAATGGTAAGAAAACGTTGTATTTACAAATCTGCAACTGTGCAGGAGAATCCGTAGAGGTGTTCGAGTGTTCGAACCCTAATGCGTAAGAAATGGCAAATAAATGCCGTATTTACATATCTGCCACTGTGCAGGAGAATCCGTATAGGTGTTCGAGTGTTCGAACCCTAATGCGTGAGAAATGGTAAGGAAACGTTGTATTTACATATCTGCAACTGTGTAGGAGAATCCGCATAGGTGTTCGAGTGTTCGAACCCTAGTGCGTGAGAAATGGTAAGTAAACGTTGTATTTACAAATCTGCAACTGTGTAGGAGAATCCGTATAGGTGTTCGAGTGTTCGAACCCTGATGCGTGAGAAATGGTAAGTAAATGCCGTATTTACATATCTGCGACTGTGCAGGAGAATCCGTATAGGTCTTCGAGTGTTCGAACCCTAATGCGTGAGAAATTGTGAGGAAACGTTGTATTTACATATCTGCCACTGTGCAGGAGAATCCGTATAGGTGTTCGAGTGTTCGAACCCTAATGCGTGAGAAATGGCAAGTAAATGTCGTATTTACATATCTGCCACTGTGCAGGAGAATCCGTATAGGTGTTCGAGTGTTCGAACCCTAATGCGTGAGAAATGGTAAGGAAACGTTGTATTTACATATCTGCCACTGTGCAGGAGAATCCGTATAGGTGTTCGAGTGTTCGAACCCTAATGCGTGAGAAATGGCAAATAAATGCCGTATTAACATATCTGCCACTGTGCAGCAGAATCCGTATAGGTGTTCGAGTATTCGAACCCTAATGCGTGAGAAATGGTAAGGAAACGTTGTATTTACATATCTGCAATTGTGCAGAAGAATCCGTATAGGTGTTCGAGTGTTCGAACCGTAATGCGTGAGAAGTGGGAAGTAAATGTCGTATTTACATATCTGCCACTGTACAGGAGAATCCGTATAGATGTTCGAGTGTTCGAACCCTAATGCGTGAGAAATGGTAACGAAACGTTGTATTTACATATCTGCCACTGTGCAGGAGAATCAGTATAGGTGTTCGAGTGTTCGAACCCTAATGCGTGAGAAATGGTCAGTAAATGCCGTATTTACATATTTGCCACTGTACAGGAGAATCCGTATAGGTGTTCAAGTGTTCGAACCCTAATGCGTGAGAAATTGTAAGGAAATGTTGTATTTACATATCTGCCACTGTACAGGAGAATCCGTGTAGGTGTTCGAGTGTTCGAACCCTCATGCGTGAGAAATGGCAAATAAATGCCGTATTTACATTTCTGCCACTGTGCAGCAGAATCCGTATAGGTGTTCGAGTGTTCGAACCCTAATGCGTGAGAAATGGTAAGGAAACGTTGTATTTACATATCTACAACTGTGCAGGAGAATCCGTATAGGTGTTCGAGTGTTCGAATCCTAATGCGTGAGAAATGGTAACTAAATGCCGTATTTACATATCTGCCACTGTGCAGGAGAATCGCTATAGGTGTTCGAGTGTTCGAACCCTAATGCGTGAGAAATGGTAAGGAAACGTTGTATTTACATATCTGTCACTGTGCAGGGGAATCCGTATAGGTGTTCGAGTGTTCGAACCCTAATGCGTGAGAAATGGCAAATAAATGCCGTATTTACATATCTGCCACTGTGCAGGAGAATCCGTATAGGTGTTCGAGTGTTCGAACCGTAATGCGTGAGAAATGGTAAGGAAACGTTGTATTTACATATCTGCAACGGTGCAGGAGAATCCGTATAGGTGTTCGAGTGTTCGAACCCTAATGCGTGAGAAATGGTAAGGAAATGCCGTATTTACATATCTGCCACTGTGCAGGAGAATCCGTATTGGTGTTCTAGTGTTCGAACCCTAATGCGTGAGAAATGGTAAGGAAACGTTGTATTTACATATCTGCCACTGTGCAGGAGAATCCGTATAGGTGTTCGAGTGTTCGAACCCTAATGCGTGAGAAATGGCAAATAAATGCCGTATTTACATATCTGCCACTGTGCAGGAGAATCCGTATAGGTGTTCGAGTGTTCGAACCCTAATGCGCGAGAAATGGTTTGGAAACGTTGTATTTTCATATCTACCACTGTGCAAGAGAATCCGTATAGTTGTTCGAGTGTTCGAACCCTAATGCGTGAGAAATTGTAAGGAAACGTTGTATTTACATATCTGCCACTGTGCAGGAGAATCCGTGTAGGTGTTCGAGTGTTCGAACCCTAATCCGTGAGAAATGGTATGGAAACGTTGTATTTACATATCTGCCACTGTGCAGGAGAATCCGTACTGGTGTTCGAGTGTTCGAACCCTACTGCGTGAGAAATGGCAAATAAATGCCGTATTTACATATCTGCCACTATGCAGCAAAATCCGTATAGGTGTTCGAGTGTTCGAACCCTAATGCGTGAGAAATGGCAAATAAATGCCGTATTTACATATCTGCCACGGTGCAGGAGAATCGGTATAGGTGTTCGAGTGTTCGAACCCTAATGCGTGAGAAATGGTAAGGAAACGTTGTATTTACATATCTGCAGCGGTGCAGGAGAATCCGTATAGGTGTTCGAGTGTTCGAACCCTAATGCGTGAGAAATGCTAAGGAAACGTTGTATTTACATATCTGCCACTGTGCAGGAGAATCCGTATAGGTGTTCGAGTGTTCGAACCCTAATGCGGGAGAAATGGTTTGGAAACGTTGTATTTACTTATCTGCCACTGTACAAGAGAATCCGTATAGTTGTTTGAGTGTTCGAACCCAAATGCGTGAGAAATTGTAAGGAAACGTTGTATTTACATATCTGCCACTGTGCAGGAGAATCCGTGTAGGTGTTCGAGTGTTCGAACCCTAACGCGTGAGAAATGGCAAGGAAACGTTCTATTTACATATCTGCCACTGTGCAGGAGAATCCGTATAGGTGTTCGACTGTTCGAACCCTACTGCGTGAGAAATGGCAAATAAATGCCGTATTGACATATCTGCCACTGTGCAGCAGAATCCGTATAGGTGTTCGAGTGTTCGAACCCTAATGCGTGAGAAATGGTAAGGAAACGTTGTATTTACAAATCTGCAACAGTGCAGGAGAATCCGTATAGGTGTTCGGGTGTTCGAACCCTAGTGCCTGAGAAATGGTAAGGAAACGTTGTATTTACAAATCTGCAACTGTGCAGGAGAATCCGTATAGGTGTTCGAGTGTTCGAACCCTAATGCGTGAGAAATGGTAAGTAAATGCCGTATTTACATATCTGCCACTCTGCAGGAGAATCCGTATAGGTGTTCGAGTGTTTGAACCCTAATGCGTGAGAAATTGTAAAGAAACGTTGTTTTTATATAACTGCCACTGTGCAGGAGAATCCGTATAGGTGTTCGAGTGTTCGAACCCTAATGTGTGAGAAATGCTAGGTAAATGTCGTATTTACATATCTGCCACTGTACAGGAGAATCCGTATAGGTGTTCGAGTGTTCGAACCCTAATGCGTGAGAAATGGTAAGGAAACGTTGTATTTACATATCTGCAACTGTGCAGGAGAATCCGTATAGGTGTTCGAGTGTTCGAACCCTAATGTGTGAGAAATGCTAGGTAAATGTCGTATTTACATATCTGCCACTGTACAGGAGAATCCGTATAGGTGTTCGAGTGTTCGAACCCTAATGCGTGAGAAATGGTAAGGAAACGTTGTGTTTACATATCTGCCACTTTGCAGGAGAATCCGTATAGGTGTTCGAGTGTTCGAACCCTAATGCGCGAGAAATGGTTTGGAAACGTTGTATTTACATATCTGCCACTGTGCAAGAGAATCCGTATAGTTGTTCGAGTGTTCGAACCCTAATGCGTGAGAAATTGTAAGGAAACGTTGTATTTACATATCTGCCACTGTGCAGGGGAATCCGTGTAGGTGTTCGAGCGTTCGAACCCTAATGCGTGAGAAATGGTAAGGAAACGTTGTATTTACATATCTGCAACTGTGCAGGAGAATCCATATAGGTGTTCGAGTGTTCGAACCCTAATGCGGGAGAAATGGTAAGGAAACGTTGTATTTACATATCTGCCACTGTTGCAGGAGAATCCGTATAGGTGTTCGACTGTTAGAACCCTAATGCGCGAGAAATGGTTCGAAAACGTTGTATTTACATATCTGCCACTGTGCAAGAGAATCCGTATAGTTGTTCGAGTGTTCGAACCGTAATGCGTGAGAAATTGTTAAGAAAGGTTGTATTTACATATCTGCCACTGTGCAGGAGAATCCGTGTAGGTGTGTTCGAGTGTTCGAACCCTAATGCGTGAGAAATGGTAAGGAAACGTTGTATTTACATATCTGCCACTGTGCAGGAGAATCCGTATAGGTGTTCGAGTGTTCGAACCCTAATGCGTGAGAAATGGTAAGGAAACGTTGTATTTACATATCTGCAACTGTGCAGGAGAATCCGTATAGGTGTTCGAGTGTTCGAACCCTAGTGCGTGAGAAATGGTAAGAAAACGTTGTATTTACAAATCTGCAACTGTGCAGGAGAATCCGTAGAGGTGTTCGAGTGTTCGAACCCTAATGCGTAAGAAATGGCAAATAAATGCCGTATTTACATATCTGCCACTGTGCAGGAGAATCCGTATAGGTGTTCGAGTG
Organism: Camellia granthamiana; assembly: GCA_036172215.1. NCBI lineage: Eukaryota > Viridiplantae > Streptophyta > Magnoliopsida > Ericales > Theaceae > Camellia > Camellia granthamiana. Next base: position 47,772 of record JAXFYN010001132.1, read on the forward strand.
TTCGAACCCTAATGCGTGAGAAATGGTAAGGAAACGTTGTATTTACATATCTGCAACTGTGTAGGAGAATCCGCATAGGTGTTCGAGTGTTCGAACCCTAGTGCGTGAGAAATGGTAAGTAAACGTTGTATTTACAAATCTGCAACTGTGTAGGAGAATCCGTATAGGTGTTCGAGTGTTCGAACCCTGATGCGTGAGAAATGGTAAGTAAATGCCGTATTTACATATCTGCGACTGTGCAGGAGAATCCGTATAGGTCTTCGAGTGTTCGAACCCTAATGCGTGAGAAATTGTGAGGAAACGTTGTATTTACATATCTGCCACTGTGCAGGAGAATCCGTATAGGTGTTCGAGTGTTCGAACCCTAATGCGTGAGAAATGGCAAGTAAATGTCGTATTTACATATCTGCCACTGTGCAGGAGAATCCGTATAGGTGTTCGAGTGTTCGAACCCTAATGCGTGAGAAATGGTAAGGAAACGTTGTATTTACATATCTGCCACTGTGCAGGAGAATCCGTATAGGTGTTCGAGTGTTCGAACCCTAATGCGTGAGAAATGGCAAATAAATGCCGTATTAACATATCTGCCACTGTGCAGCAGAATCCGTATAGGTGTTCGAGTATTCGAACCCTAATGCGTGAGAAATGGTAAGGAAACGTTGTATTTACATATCTGCAATTGTGCAGAAGAATCCGTATAGGTGTTCGAGTGTTCGAACCGTAATGCGTGAGAAGTGGGAAGTAAATGTCGTATTTACATATCTGCCACTGTACAGGAGAATCCGTATAGATGTTCGAGTGTTCGAACCCTAATGCGTGAGAAATGGTAACGAAACGTTGTATTTACATATCTGCCACTGTGCAGGAGAATCAGTATAGGTGTTCGAGTGTTCGAACCCTAATGCGTGAGAAATGGTCAGTAAATGCCGTATTTACATATTTGCCACTGTACAGGAGAATCCGTATAGGTGTTCAAGTGTTCGAACCCTAATGCGTGAGAAATTGTAAGGAAATGTTGTATTTACATATCTGCCACTGTACAGGAGAATCCGTGTAGGTGTTCGAGTGTTCGAACCCTCATGCGTGAGAAATGGCAAATAAATGCCGTATTTACATTTCTGCCACTGTGCAGCAGAATCCGTATAGGTGTTCGAGTGTTCGAACCCTAATGCGTGAGAAATGGTAAGGAAACGTTGTATTTACATATCTACAACTGTGCAGGAGAATCCGTATAGGTGTTCGAGTGTTCGAATCCTAATGCGTGAGAAATGGTAACTAAATGCCGTATTTACATATCTGCCACTGTGCAGGAGAATCGCTATAGGTGTTCGAGTGTTCGAACCCTAATGCGTGAGAAATGGTAAGGAAACGTTGTATTTACATATCTGTCACTGTGCAGGGGAATCCGTATAGGTGTTCGAGTGTTCGAACCCTAATGCGTGAGAAATGGCAAATAAATGCCGTATTTACATATCTGCCACTGTGCAGGAGAATCCGTATAGGTGTTCGAGTGTTCGAACCGTAATGCGTGAGAAATGGTAAGGAAACGTTGTATTTACATATCTGCAACGGTGCAGGAGAATCCGTATAGGT